>VXBJ01003379.1:961066-976491 GCA_013400055.1 Nycticryphes semicollaris | reverse complement strand
AAAAAGGAAAAGAAAAAGGAGAGAGAAAGAAAGGCCAGGTCTGCAGTAGAGTTTGCCTGGCCATATTAAAGGAGCAGGTGTTGTACTGAGTTAATTTATCTGGGAGGAGACCTGAGCAAATCCCAGCAGCCCTGCTGAGAAAAAAAGCTTTGTGTGCTGACACAAAGCTTTCCTTGCTGCAGCATTTCTCTTGCTGTCTTCCCTTCCCTCCTCTTCAGCTTCTCCTAATTGCAGGGCTAATGTCCTCTGACAAGTGCCTCAGATGGTCCAACAACAACCCTAATCAACCACCCTCCCTGCCCCACTCCCCATCCCTGATTATTATTATTATTACTACTACTACTATTTTCACAGCATCCATCCCTGCAAAGCCCAGGCTGCTCTTGAATACTTTCTGACACCACCTCATCTGCTGAGGAACTGCAAAATACTCCTTCCACCATGCTGAGGACACAGTTGCTTGGCCGTTATGACATTGCTGCAGTGTCTGGCACAAGGAACAGTGCAAATGGGGCTCCAAAGATTTCTCTTTTGAGGCTGCAAACCCAGGACCCACATCAAAGCCGGCTCCTTGTCTGATGTTTGCTTTGAATGATGGTGTCTGAGGGAGGGGGCCTATCTGCCTGCCATGCCATGAATATGTGCATTATTGGCATCGCCTCCAGCCATGCCACAAGCTGTGTGTCAATTAAAATGTGGATCTGGAGAGCAGCAAGCCCAGGCAAGTAAAGATGGGAAAGAAGGTTATTATTTATAAAGCTGCTAAAATAGGTGGATGGGCTTCATATGAAGTGGAAGAGGAACAATCTGACAAAGTCTTCTGTGCACAATGAGAAGAGGTTCAACGAGCATAGTCCTAGGATTTCTCACTCCCATATACCCAGGAAACAGCAATTCCCCGGTATCCTGGGCTTTTACACAGAAATCATCATTTCCTTCAGGCCACAGCATCCATCCTTGCTGCTGACCACTTATACAAAGCATAAAGCATGGAGCGAATGTCTCCAGCAGCTCTGCTGCCCTTTGGGGCTTCTCTTTTTCTATTAGTAGGACTTTTCTCTGGGATCAGAGGCCGAAGTGGCAACTGAAGGGAAGCCAGAACCTTCAATAGCAGATTTCCCAGCGGCATGAAGATGTGCTACAGTTTCTCTACAGCCCATACCTTTGCTAGTGCTACAGGAAGGCGGGTGCACCGACTAGAGAAAAGGAACAGCCTGTCATCCTTGCTTTCAACAGCTGCAGAAGATGGACATCAGGCTGCTCTAATAACCTCATGTCCATGCCAGCTGTGTCAACCCAGGCATCAGCCAGACCACAGCGAGCTGCAGCCACCACCGGCTGACCACAGGGAGGGAGAGCAGAAGGGGACAAACAGGGTGAGAATGGTGTCCTCATCCATCCTCAACCGCACCCAGCCACCCCTTCGTGCTGCAGGGACAGGCAATCTGTATCAGCATTTTGGAGAGGAGGAAGTAGTTCATCCGGCGAGAGTTACCCTGCACTGAGTTATTTGGACTGAAATCAGGTTTTGTTTGTCAGGAGCAGAAGGTTCCCTTCTGCCTCTGGGAGGGAAAGGAAGATTTCAGGATAGCAGTGAGCAGCAAAGGGTACCCTGTTCAAAAAATAGTCAGAGGTTGCATTCTTTGCACAGTAAAGTTAAAATGAAAGACAGTGAAAGGTGAAGAAACAGTGAAAGGAAAAGCATCCTGAGGAGGAGAGGGAGGGGCTGTGGGAGCTGATGAGAGCAGTTGCAGAGGAATTCCAGGGGGACACATAGACAGGCAGTCACAAAGTCTGTTAATTATTTAAAAAATAAACTAACACAGAAAAGGTTGTCCGGGGGAGGTAGAACCTCAGGGTACCCATCAATTACACACAAACCAGCTCAGGGACACTGCAAATAAGGGTCCTGTGGGCATCCTCATGGCGATGTCACCAGAAGCTGGCCCTATCCCACCACTCGTGACACAGCATGGTATCATCGTGACCCTTCATTACCCCTGATTTTGCAACTTGAGTTGAAATCCACAAGAAGAAAACAAAGAAACACAAAGCAGGGCTTGGCAATGATCTGCGTTCCTAATTTCTGTGTTCTTAATTGCACTGGAGTGCTGTGGCATCGGCCAGCTTGGGACCCTTCCTCCTTGACTGTGAAACAGCGACCACAACAAACAGTTGGGTGTTAAGCAGAAGCCAACTTCATCCAGGTTGCTGCTTCCAGACCTGGGTAAGCAAAGCTATGAGGCAGGAGGCTCAGGAAATAAATCTGTCCCTTAACGATCAGCTTTCCCAACTGGAGCTTGGACTGATGTGGAGCATTATCTTCAGAGCTGCAGATCCCCAGTTTTCAATAAGATCATGGCACACACGCCACTTCTGCGGATGACACAACATGACTTTTCTTAGCAGAACAACCACCTACACAATTTGGTTTTCAGGTTATTCTTTCCAAGAATTCCATTAATGGAAAACATCCAAAACACAAATGTAAGTGGCAAAAGTATTTCTCACCACTTTTAATATTTCCTTATAGCTTGAGCCTTGAATTGATATCCCAATATCTTCGGTAAAGTTCTGGTCCAGAAAGTCTGAAGCTTAGGAAGGGAAGAACCATCGCAGGTTTAGGATTGGTAATCCTGAATCCTGTGTCCACTTCTGTTTTTGCTTCTTATGATGAGAAAGTATAATGTATTCACTAGAAACCAAACGAATTAACTCGCCCTGTGCACACCATCAAATAACCATTGAACAATAACAGCTTTGGCTTATAAATGGGTGAAGCTCCAATTCAAGTTTTCAGCCTACAAGTATGAAGGCGCGTGGCCCGTTACAAAACCTTAACCCACCCCGGTCATCCCAATTCCTCCTGCTCCTCTAACTCTTGGTTTATACATGAACTAACATCTTTTCGTTGCATTGAGCTCCTCCTTAAAACATTCTGAAACGTGCAGCTTGGAAGCAAGAGGGGTGATGTGTGTTTGATAGAAACCACCCATATAAATGAAACCACAATTTTTATGATAAATCGGCAAATGGGCAAACACACAGAAACTGTATCTGCCATAATGATTTATTTAAAATAAACAAATCCAGCTGTGGTAAAATAACGAGTTCTCTGGAAACGCACACACAAATTCTGGCTATTTCATTATGAACATATTAAAATCTAGTCCCTCAATTCCAGCTCTTGATGATAATTAAATACACATAAATGTACTGCAGTGAATTTGCTCCTGGTAATTTGCATAGCAGAAAATAATTATTCTGGTAATTAGATAGGGTGCAACGTGCTGCTTCTTTACGTGCGCTACAAATTTCTTCTGATGCGTTTGCGTCATCCTTTAAGTAGTTAATGGAGGCCCCATTCCTATTAATAGAATGATACAGTGGGTTCATGGTGGCTTGGCCTCACGTGTTTGGATCTCTTGCTTCATTTATGTGTTTGGGATAACTTTTGTTGCTAGGGCTGGTGCTGCAAACCTCTCGCTGCCTTTAAACAGCCAGCTCCTTTGCTGGAAATAGAGTGTTTTCCATTTGTTATTTATTATGTTGGTCATTTGTCCAATTGTGCCAGCCTTGTCCACTGATTAACCAAAGAGTGCCAGGGCATCCTTCGGTTCAAGGGAACTAATCAGTTCGTTCCCTTCCTGCCCAGTCCATTTGTCCTGTTGTACATGGGGATGACACATCTTTGACTGAGGAGAAAAGGCACAGACCTGCATCCGTTTAGGTGGGACTCCTCATCCCAGACCAAGCTGCATAGTCCTCAGGTTTAGAAAGCAGTCCTCAGCCATCAACAGGAGCAAAGGGAAGAATCAGGCAGAAGAGGAGCATCAAGGAAAACAAACCCATGGAGCAGATTTCCAGGGCTGAGTTTTGTACAGCCAGAAAGCCCAGCCTTTTCTTCTCTAAAGGCATTTCTCTTTGAACGTTGGTCATAAAAGCCTATGAGAAAGCCTTGCCTTCTCTCCCTCTTGAGGCTGCTTCCTGAGCTACAGCTGGCCACGCCAGCAGCCTTCCCTGCATTTCAGCCCAGAGCTTGTGCTAAAAAGGCAGGAGGTTCCTCACGGTACTGCCAGCGCATCCTGATCTCCAGAAGGTATCACTGCTCCAGTGACACTACTCAGGTGTTTAGAGATGGGAGGCATGTATGATAAATTTTGATTAATCAAATCAAGACGTTTGATAAAGATTTGAGAACCGCTTCTTTTTGCCAGTCCACATCTTATAATAAAGGAAGAGAGTCCAGGGAAATGTCAGAGACAAAGCAGACAGCAAGGAATGTGTCTGAGAGGTGGGATCATCACCAGGGGTAGCTTCTCTCCCTGCCCCAACAGCTCCTGGTCCTCAATTCCTCACAGACTTGGAGCAGTTTCTGCTGGTGCTGCCACTACCCTCACCCCGCTGCCCTGTGCTGCGCCAGCTCCCTAAAGCTATTTCTCTCTCCCCTGAGCAACCCTCCCCGTTTGTTGTCCCTCACACTGTGATTTTAACAGAGGTCTAGTCTGCTTGTACAAGCCAAGGTGGTCCAGAAGTGAGGGCGATTGCCTGGGCAAGGGAGAGTCACATTTGATTCTCCCTTCTGCCACCGACTTCTCTATCTAGCCACGGGCATGCTATTTCATGTCTTTGCTGTCCACCACTGCCTTCTTCAAAGCAACTGCTCAGGCATAACTTTTAAAGGCTGGAAACACTTTGAACACAATGTTAGCCACCAGGCACTTCAGAAAGTCTTGTCCATTACAGCTGGGTGTTTATCCTTAGGTGAAACCGCAGCTCTACTGACATCCAGAGTCTGACTGTGTCCTTCAGCAGATGGTGGGTTTCACCCTCCCTTCCCAAGGGACATGGTCAACACTGGAGTCTGACCCAACTCACGTGACCACATACCGTGTAGCACAGTCCACCCTGCAGATCTGCTGCAACTTGCCCCAAACCCACCTGGAGGTCAGGCAGAGCAGGAGGGGTGGGATATGGCCACCCAACGCTCTCCAGCACCAAGACCTGCTGGCAGCTGCTGGGGTGTGAAAAGGAAGGGGAGAAATGCAACAAAAGACAAGAATAAAAAGACTTAGAGTCCGGAGCATGATTAGGAAGAAGGTACCCCATTTTCTCAGGGTTAGGCTTTTTTTCTTTTTCTCTTTTTGGCCTGTCTCACGGCTGCCTGCAGCTCCCTTCACTGGTTGCCTAGCAGGGCTAGCATTCATGGCAATCTGAGGTACACCATGGATGCTCCCTGGAAGCAGCTTGCTATTTCCTACCCCTATGTCTGTTATTTCAGTCAGTGTCATTGCTCGAAGAGCAACAATAGCGTTTTATTTCCATGGTACTCAGGATAATCTAGTGACAACCTTGCCTTACCTTCAGCTACGTTGTGCCCTCGATGAATACTACGTACAAAATAATTCAAAACAAATCAAGGCGGCTAAACTTGTTAATCCTTCCATTCTGTGAGGCCAAAGGGTTATTTTACAAAGCATAAACACTCAGGCTACACAGTTCTGCTCAAGTGCCCTGTAACAGTCAAGAACAGCTGAAGCAATTAGCAATGCCCCATCTCCTCCAAAAGGCACAAACCCCAGGGAAGGAATCAATAGGAAAACCTTACAATACAGAGCCCTTAGCTCAAGACACATTTGGGGGATAAAGCTTTTAAAAGGCAGTGGATAAGACGTTAGACTTAGGAAAGGGCTGAACTCTACCCTGGTATATTTGGCCATGCCATAGAGCCTTGGGTTCCTGTGTATAAAATGTAAGATAATGATATTTGTTTCCTTCAAAAATCATCTGAAGCCCACTGACAAAACAGGTTAAGTAAGAACTATATGTCTGAGTTATTTTTACCATCCATTTATTTAAGGGAATAGTTTTCACACTGGTAGATGTGCCAGAACAGACTCAGGGAAAAATGCTTCTGCAACCTTCCAACCACAAATATCACATGTGCAGGAGTTCTGGCTGGAGATGAACCCTGTTAGTTTTTGAATGAGATCTGTGACGTCTGCTTGTTCAGGCAGGAGGTGCAGTTTGCTGACTCCTCCAGTCCCACATCTCTAAAAACACTGCTTTTTACAAACAGGAAAGGGAAAATGTTTTCATATGCTTGCTGGATGGAGAGCCAGTTGAACCTCTCAAACACACTGTGTGTATTCTTGTTAACAGAGTTTAAGGCTTCCAAAATATTGTCTGAAAGGTGAAGTCTACTCAGAGCTTTCAAATTTAGAAATTTCACCTTCACAATTCTGTATTTCACCTGAGAAGATGCTTGTGATTTGTTTATGCCTTTCATCATCATATGAGCACCTCACACCTCAGTCACATAAAGCAGTCAGGACAGGGCTTAGAAAGATATTCTGATTATAAAACTAATTTATTCCTTACTCTCACAGGCCTTAGTTCTTACTTCCACTGAAGTCAATGGGAGCTTTGCCATCAGCTTCAATAGGGTGGAGCAGAGCCAGAGACTTTTGTCTGTTAATTCCTTGTGGATCATTTACAGCTTTCCAAGCACCACTGCAAAAATAAACTTCAGATTTTTAAAAAACCACACGCACACACAACAAAAAACAACTGGAGTTAAAATGTGTATAAGTACCCAAAGAGAACCACTGGCATAATACCCTTACAATATTTCAAAATAGCTCATTATTTACTCATTAAATCAGGAAACGACAGCTCCATTTTTCAGGATCAGCAGCACGTGCATTTCTCTCATTGGGGATCAAACAAGCCACGACCCCAGGTACATCATTTGCTCCTGAATACAGATCAAGTCTCAATATAATGAGCTGGGCTCAGGGCACAGAGATATAGCCAAAAGTGGGCTTAATAAGTGACGTTGCTCTGGAGGTGCCAAGCGAAGACATCTGCACATGGGAGGGGAATATTTCTTTCCAGTACCTCTCTGGTTCACTTCTGTTGGCCACCCTTAGATTCCCAAGGTCTTGATGAGGGAGAACGAGCAGGCTACATGGGACAACCAGCCACATTAAGTCAGATATTCAGTGAGCCAAAATAGGGAGAAAGAGTAAGAACTCAAGCACCCTTGATTTCTCCCACTTCTAATGCGCCTCTCCTATCTCAAATAGCACAGTGCCCAAATTCAATGTTAGGATAGAATCTGAGCATTTTTGCACCACATCGTCACATATTTTCAGACAGAACTCTTTTGAAACTAAATATTTTCCCTGCAGAAGCACGTAAAGTGTCACTCTCTTGCAGAATTCCACCACCCAGCCACTGGAAGAGTGAAAAATTGCAACCCTGGACTAAACCGGGGCAACGCTCCTGGATGAACCTCCACCATCTTACTGAAACGATTCTCATGTCAACTCCTTGGGAAAAGCAGGACTAAGACAAAAGGGAGCTGAAAGCCTGGGGCTTGAATTGAAACTATAAAAGGAACAAAAGTAGCAGCAACAAAACTCTACGGACCCCTTTGGCACCCAAGGAGGAAGCTTAAAATACAGCCAGCGTCTCTCAGCCTTGTTTCTTCCCCCTATCTTCGAATAAGAAAAGAAAAAAAAAAAAGAATAAGAAAGGAAAAAAGACAGCTCTCAGAAACAATCTCTTTCTGTGTAAGCTGTTGCCAGAGTCTGAGAGAATAAGCCAGCATTTCTGTGCCAGCCCATTCACATGGCCAGGTGAAAAGAAACTCATTCCTTTACAGCCTGTGCTGCCCCACACAACATCTGCTGAGAAAGTGGGATGGGAAACACCAAAAAGGGGAGAAGAGAACAGCCGAGGCCTTCAGGTTAGAAGGGCAGCCTGTTCCCACCAGGGAGCCCCTCTTTCACTTGCAGACAACTGCTGCATTTGACATTTCAATGGGAACTGAGGCAGAGCAGGAGGGAGGGCGATGAAGGAGGGGGAGGCGGGAGAGCACACATAAAGGCACCGGAGTGAGAAAAGAGAGGAGACAACAATTCTGCACCGCTTTCAGTTCTGCTTTTGCGGGTTCCTCCCCACCCCCCCCACTCCCCATAATACCCCAGTCAGGAGAAAGAGGAGAGTTTCTTTTAAACTTAGACAGACCAGCAGAGGGTTGGCGATTTAAAAACTTCGGGATGAATCAATTTTATGGGGCTTACAGGGCAGAATTCTTTACTTTTTTTGTCATCCCCTTTTTTTGTTTGTGTTTTCAATGAGAAGGAAAAAGGATTTACATAAAATAAACAAAAAAGAATGAATAGCAGCAAACCCTGCCATGGGCACCAACAGTGGATGCTTTTAGCAAAGTTACATGAATATTGTTTCGGTGTTCAGCACTGTCTGGGGGTCCGACACAGACACATTCATCCTGGGGAGTAATTCTGGGGTCCCGATCACTTCATACAACTCCCTCAATGAGAGCTGCATGCTTTTTAAAATCTGCTTTATAGAAACTTTCATCCAAACACATCAGAGTATTTTGTGAAGGCTTCAAAGCAGCCCCGTGCCATAAAAGGGTATTATCTCCATTTTACAGAACAGGAAACTGAGGCCCAGAGGGAATCACACAGACAGCATCCAGAAATGAATCACTGGCGATGCTCGGAATAAAACTGGTTCCCTGGAGCACCATGCTCATCTGCAGCGAACGCAGAAATGGCCCTGGCTAAATGAGAGTCTCTCCACTGGGTTTTATGTCAAACCCAAATATTCAAACCCAAACTAAGCCAAACGAGGCTCAAAACAAAATAGTGTATTCGTATCTACAACCAATAGACACAGATTCATAGTCACAATAGTCCACGTACTGGGAAGCAGAGAGGAACCTTTCAGCATCTGGTGAGAAGGTAAGCGAATGGTTTTGGTGGGATGATGACAGAGGAGAGCCAGCCCAGGAACAGCTTCCTCAAAGGCACTGCAGGAAGGCGAGGGGTCTCCTCAGATGAGCGAGGAGCAACTTGGGTTCAGCTTCCACAAATCAAAATGAGAAAGGAGATACAACACCTGTGGTGACTTCAGGTTTCCTTCTTTCTCATTAAGGAGTCCCATTAATTCCCTTCATGGCTGGTGAGGGAGGCAAACAACCAAAAAGCTTGCAAGATTAACACCACATTCAACACACAACACCCAACAGTCCGGAGTGCCTTGCTATTTCCTTGAGACTAGGGTCATACAGAGAAGACAATCTCCAAAAAGCCATAAAACTCTGAATGTCTGAACTATAACTCAGGAGTAAGGATGAAGAGGTTAAAAAGCTTTGTGTTCAGCTGGAATCAGACTAGAAAGAGTTCAGCATCACTTACCCTTTTGTGTGTGAAAAATTGCCAATCTTTGATCCTTCCTGACTGCTGTGACTCAATATCACTTCCTTTCTGTCTCTGCTCCCCACTACACACATACACACAAACCAGTGGGTTCCTGCCTCATAGGCCAGTTTGCCCTGGGACAGATTTAAGGGTGATCAAATGAAGCCCCAGGTGCTTCTTAATAACACCAGTCAGTCTGGCACACATCACATCATGATGCACCACCTTCCTCCTACTAACCCAGCCTCATGGCTTTACCCAGCCTCCACAATATCCACTTGCACTGTTACACAGATTGAGCATCCACAAGCTGATAGGTCTGAAAACCCATAGGGTCCATCAGAAGGTACGGAAAGAACTTGCTAAATGATTTGAGAGTTGTTTGGTTTCAAGTCACAAGACTATCTACAAACAAACAAACAAACATTTCTGCCACTGGCAAAAATAAATAAATAAATGAACAAAATCTCTGTTGATGTTTCTTCATCTGTGTAGGTTAAAGCCTCAATCCTATTTTAAAGGGATCCAGCACCATGGTGTAGCAGGTATCAGATCCCTGTGCTACATTCTCTATCACATTCGTAGGAAATGGCAAACACTTTCCACTCCATCTTTTCCTTCCCCCATATCCCCAGTGAGAGCAAACGGGAGTTTACTAGAAAGGAGACGAGTGTATTCTCCAAAACTTCATGGAAAGCTTCAGCCCATCTGAAAACTTCTCACACTGGAACAACATCTGAGAGCAAGACCTCACAGCTTTCTCCAGTACCAAAACAGGGAGCGCTCCCAAGGGTGGGAGGAATTGCTGCCTGTCCAGACTCACCACCAAAGACCAGTGCACGGGAGCATCCTAAGGAGCAAATCTGGATGAGCGTGGGATGACCCAGACTCTTTGTACCACTGACACCCACAGCCAGGGTGATGCTGTTTTTTTAGCAAGGAGCTGTTGGCACCTCTGAACCATGTGGCTCTATTTTCCATCTGTGAAACAGGAATAAAAACTGTACACATAAGCTAAGCACATTGAAACTCTGGGTGGAAGAGAAAGCTGCAAAGTGCTCTCCATAAGAGGTTAAATCCCTTCCTGGTGCCTCACAACCAGCTGCTGGGGAGCAGACAGCAACAGATAGAGGGACTGTTTTTTTCTTCTTTAGCTATAAAGTTGCCCTTATTCTTGCAGTATTGGCAACAGTAACATAAATTAAGGAATTTACAGTTTATCCCCTCCCCACCCTTTAAATCCCCAGGAGAAGTGACTAATTGAGTGACAACGGAGCAGAGCCAACGAGGCTCTTGCAGCCTCTGCGGCAGGTGACAAGGACACATCCATCCAACTCTTTCCCCTATGGGGCTAAAGCCACCTCCTCGTGCTGGGTGCTGAGAGGTTTCACCCTTTTGGCTGCCACATTTTATAACACATACTCAGAAACCAGATATTTACAGGGTAACGGTGAGTAACGCGCTGGCTGCTATCTGCCTCGCTGAAAGGGTGATAAGAGTCAGTAAGAGATAGTCTGGCTTCCCAAATTAGATAGGGAAACCACCAGGCCCTCAGAAAAATAACATCATAAACCCCTCCCCACCATCACCTTTCTACACACGGATGAAGTGCCGAGCACCGGTATCACAACTGTTAACTACAGCATCAGTCCCTGGTCTTTTAAGAAGTCATGACCCACACAGACAAAATCATGAAATTGGTTTAGATTTAGCATGACTTTTTCTATTCCAAAGCTCCTCTTGAGCTTTGGAATGGAAGAAGTCATGTTAAATGTAATGTTAAGTCATGTTAAATCATAAGCTTTGGGTTTTGATTGCTGCACTAGAAATGGGTTTTAAAACCAAAATCATGATCAAGAGAGAAGCTGCTGTTTCTACAGCAGTTGGACTTCAGTGAAATCTTTCCATTGGCAGCAAAGGTACCTTGGTCCCAGCAACAACATGTCCCTGTCAAAAGCATTCCTCAGGCTAAAGTGAGGCGTGTTCTCTGCCCTTGGCTCAAGCCAAGTTTTTAAGCTCTAGTTCATACATATTCCCCCTAAAATAAGTGCCTCAGAATCACAGTAGTGTTTAAAGTCACTTTCGTTTTAGCTCAAAGCACTGTTTGATGAAGGGTTTGCTCTGCTGCAGCCGTTGATCCATGTATTCTCACTACCAACTGATACAAGCCAATAACCTCTAGCAGAGGCAGGTCAAATACCTCGGTGGGTGATGAGGAGAAGCAATGATACCTGGGCGCATCACTGCTATTTACTTCACAGCACCACAGCCAAGCTCCTGAGATGTTTGGCCCCTACTTTGAAATCCCTCGAAGTGCCTGTGGTAGGGGTTGGCCTCAGCTGCATCAGCCAGCAGGTCAGGCAGGGACCTCAAATGGTCCAGGCCAGCTGGGCACAGGCAGCTGCATGGTGATGAGGAAACCTTGCTTATATCTATGGTATTGTTCCCAACACCCTCTTCCACACCATGGAACTTAGAGTGAGTATTGAGATGGGGCAGAAGGTTTGTTTGGGGAGAAAAAGACAAATGAACAAAAAAATTACCCTGAAAACATCTCAGGGAAAATGGAAAACCACTAAAAACTTGACATTGAAAGGACTCTTTGGATTTGGCATTTTGGTGCTCTGGGCCCTTGTTTTCCCCCCATCAGCTTTATTTGCCTTGGGCGCGAAATACTGCAGATCTACACCTCCCAAAAACAACAGAGATGAAAGTGACCATGAAGCTGAGATCAGACTTCAGCCAAACCTTCCTGCAAGCGCAGGAGTGTGTGTTGCACTGCAGTTCTGACATTTGCCACCCCCCAGGAGCAAGGACCATTGCTGTATAGCTCTTTCCACCAGCTTAGCATCATTTACTTTTCCATCCCAGAAGGAAAGCTCTGGTTTGCCAGGTTAACTCTGGGCAGAACCATGCCATTTGGCGACCCGTAAGCAGCAAGGGCTGAATTTGAAGCCTCCTCCACCTACCTCTCCCCAGTCACATTCTGAGAAATTAGGGAAAAAAAATAATCAGAAAATAAGTTTTAATTAAAAATATAATCAAGTCATCTCTAAGATGCACATGGGTAACTTACCTGCCTGCTGTTACAATTAGCAATTTTTTCAACTGAATTTAAAGCAGATGAAAGCCCTGAAGGCTAAAGTCTGCTAACTTCACCCCCCACCTACCCACCAGTTCCACAAATAAATCTTGTGGCTTTGGAAATAGCTCCTTCCCCACCTCTAACCACAGGCCTGACAGTCCCCGCCAAGCCTCGGTATTTCATTAGTTTCTGGATCTTTCATAGACATACAAATATGCAAACACACGCACACACTTACAAAGAGCTGCCCACTTAGAAACGTGACAGGTAAAATTATTCCCTCCTTCTACAGCCCTCCTAATTGCCTCCCTTGGGCTCTTGCGAAGTGTAAACGTCACTGGCTAAATATTAAGTTCATGCAATGTCACCATTATGCCTTTCATTAAAGCAATATCTGTCTCATAGCTCAGTGTATACGTTACTTCTAATTTCACTGTTAGGACCCACATGCAGTGTGCGACTTTCCAGTCCGATTTTAAATCATTATGCCAATTTCCCCACAGTCACTTAAAGATAATTTTCTCAGGAACCACTTGAAAGATGATGGTGATACTTTTTTTTTTTTAAAAAAACTGTATTTTTTTCTAAAACACATTTTGTCCCGGCATACATAGATGTGCCTTCTCTTGAGAATTTTCTCAGAAATTGTTGGTAGTCCAAGACCTCATTCATCCATATCATTAAAACTGAGTCATGACATAAGCCTTCTTAGAAAGTTTACAATATTTACCTTCTTAAATCTCCACTGGTAGAGGCTTGCAATCATTCCACATTTTTTTCTCCTTTTTTAAGCCAAAAGTGAATTTTCCCATCACAGAAGGATCTTCTCCACAAGCTGCTGTTGTTTATGTCTCCTGAAATTCAAATGAAGGAGTATGCCACCTGCAAGGAACAATGATTTTAATTGGGTTGCAGTAATTATCAAGAGATAAATAAGCAACAAAAATAATTAGTGTCAGCAGTTCCTTGTTTGCAAATTGGGACCTGTAACACTTGCTCCTGAGTTCAGGATGCAAAGCAGCTCTCCCCAAAGATCTTGTGAGCCCCATCCCCAGAACTGACAGGACCTTAAAGATTCTGTAGGCAGCAAAGAGACAGAAGAAGCTGTGTGAGAACTGGACTTAATGAGAAAAAAAAAAAATCAAAAAGGAAAATATTAACAAATCTGACTGCTGCTAGCTGTGGGTTACTCAGAAAACCGCAAGATTTACGGTGTTAACGTACAGAAAATTTCCATAGCCTGATAATTTGCAACAAAATGAATTAACAAATAGAATTAACTGTCTGATTTATAACAAAATGAACTATCTTCAAATTGTTTGGATTAATGATAAGCGGGGAGCAACACAGTAGTTGTTTTCTGCTTTTTAAAGGCGCATATAGTGGAAACAAAGTGTGCGAACCCAGATGCTTAAACCTGGGCTCCTGAGTATATTTCTGGACACCTAACATCTCTGTTCTCATTTTCAAAATGTTCCTAGCAGATCAGCAGCTCTGAAAACCAGACCATACTGTTTGTACCCTAATCAAGGATTTTTTGAAGCTTGAGATTTGAAAAGGTATGACTAGAAATGTTGGAAATGAACCACTAAAATATCATAACCACTCACTTCCCAATTGATTTCTTTCTACAGTTGAATCTGTTGGTTACAGATTGAACAGGGAGTCAATAATTCCCATTTCTATTTCCAACTCCATCAATAAGAATATTTGGGAGCATTTCTTCCAGGAAAGATCATCTTCAAACCTTTCCATGCAGGATATCTATTTGTCAATGTTGGTTTATGACAGTGAGGTCTTTGAATTAATAAGCTAAAGGCAGGATCCCCAGTAGCTCTGTGCACAGGCTGCCTTCCAGGACAGTTATTTTCCACCACCCACCACCACTGACGATGGGCCATGGGGGATTCATAGAGCCCTCCTGTGCTCCAGCTGTCACAGGCCATCTTCTTTCAGATCATAAACCAGCACTTTGGTCACTACAATAGATCAGTTAGGATAAAAGCAAGTCTAATAAGGCCACTTGCAACTTCTGTAATAGGTAGCTATGAATTTATATTCCTCCTTTGCATAAAATGCACAACCCTTATCCAAGAATATGGAAGCACTTTTGCTCCCCCAGACAAATACCTAAAGCCCTTCAAAGGTGCAGGTATGCGTACATTTATTCCATCTGTGGGCTGTATCTGCAAATTAAATACCATTTTTTTCTGGGTCTGACAGAAAAAGGAGCTGGAGAAAAATGTGTCAAAGGAGAAAAAGAAAAAAAAAGACCCAACAGTCAGGCAACGGCCAGTAACTAAAAACTGATTCCCACACAGGTGTCTTATTTCCCCTGAGGGCCACCTCTTGCTGGTTTTCCCCCCACATACACACTCCAGATGCTACAACTCAAGAGGCAGCGGGATCGGTTAATGCACTGACTGGAGCAAGCCATACTCTCCCTCCTTCCTCCCCTCCTCCTCTTCTCTCCTGCTAGCAAAGGCAGACCAGCCACTGACACACCTGCAGCCACCAAGGGGTTCACAAAGCCACTTCCATCCAACACACTTTCCTCATCCCCAACTGTATAATGGTGTTTAAAATACCCTCAAGATGATGCCTTTCACTGAACAAAATTATAGGCGCTTGCAGGACACTCCAATTAGTAGCTCACCCCCCAACAAAGGATAATGAATGAAGGAGACAACCAACATGGTGAAGGGAAGGCAGAAACGAGAACAGGAATTTCAGCCTCGGGTGTTCAAGCACCTTGGGGTAAAAAAATCCCTCCTTGCTCTAAGTATCTGGAGCTTTGGAGAAGGTAGATTTGTAGAGACAAAGGAAGAGACACAGCTAGATCCAACGTGTCTGTACTTGCTCCTTTCTCGTAAGCACCAGGGGAGCAGAAACCATTCTGCTAGTTGGTCCCCATCCCCCAGGACAGGTTTTTCCTTCCCTTACTGCTGTAGTCACAAGTTGTCCACACTGTCATACCCAGCCCCACCAAACTGAGACAAACTGCTAAGGAACCTTCACGGAGCGGCTTTTTTTTGGTAAAAATGGCTCTGGGGCATGTCCTTCCCTTCCCTACTCTAAAGGAAGAGACAGAGCTGTGCACTGAT
>VXBJ01003379.1:914788-960998 GCA_013400055.1 Nycticryphes semicollaris | reverse complement strand
ACGGATTGGGAAAAGCCAGGCCCCCCCCCCCCCCAAAAATCCCAGCTAACTGCTTTTGGTTAGTAATGTGGAAACAGGAGCCTGGCCAGCTCTTACAAAATACACTTTTGACACTGATCTCCCAAACAGGAACAGACTTGTTCTGGCTGTACGTATGTGTACACACACCCACACACACAGATGCGAGAGGAAAACTCAGATCTTCTGGGCTCCAGCCACCAGCACTAACCCAGCTTCCACCACTACAACCCACCAATTGCGGCTGGCAAAGGATCAGCTCCGGACAACGCTTGGAGACCAGGAGACCAAACTGCTGGTCTTGTCCCCCAACACTGAAGGGGACCTGGCCCCATGGGCTGCAAATGCTGGTAGGACCTGGAAAAGTAAGGAGGAAGAGATGAGAGTCTACATCCATCAAACAAGGCAGCTAAATGAATTGCCCTTTTCAAGAGCTGTGAGTACTCCAAGTGCAAATCTTTCAGAGTTTGTGACAATAAATTTTCCCCCATCCTATTAATAAAATATAATAGCAATTCTGAGAATAATGGCCTATTATCTAAAGTCTTAAAATGACAGAGCAATCAAAAGGAAGGTGAAATATAGGGCTGGGGGAATCAGTTCTGGGGTGTTTGCAACCTCCCAGCACGGCACACAAGAAGAGCACGATAGATTTAGTGGTTTCTCAGATAGAGAAACACCACCAAGAGTGGCTTAGATTTTCAAAAAATCTATCAAATCCACATTTGTAAATTGTCCTGAGTGCACATCTGTCAATTGTTTGCACAGCTCAGAAAGATTACCATGATCTGCCATCTAAGCCTGCAGAAGGGACAGGTTGGACGTACCGGACTTCTACCCCTCCTACACTACAGCTGTCACGAGGTTTGCAGGCTCTGCCTTCTGAGAGCCACGGGACAGGTGGCAACAGGGACATCAAAGGCCACACAGCACGTGTTGGTTTCTTGTCACTATTAGAGCAGGTGGGTAATACCACTGTTTAGTATTTTGCCCTGTAGAAGATGCATTGAGTAACCGCATTTAACTAAAGACTTAAAAAGGTTTTGAGACCAAAAATCACACCTGAGGTTTTTGTGGGGTTTTTTGGAACCAAAAGTCTACATGGCAAGCCTACATTTTATTTTCAAATTTTTGCTGTTTTTTTAGGAATTTGAAATTTAAGTTATCAAAAAAGTTAATGCTTTTATTCTTCTTCCATTTCTTCTAACGATGCCATAATTCTTCCTTCTTCCCTTATCTCATAATTATCCACAGGCTGAATTCTCCAGAACGCTATCCCACTCGGTTTCACAATCCCTAACACACACAAGAAAAACCCCCAAAACCCCCTTCTGATCCCTCCCTTGCATCCAGCCACTAAGGCAAAAAAACTGCTTCTGACTTAACGATGCTCCTCCATGCCTCATTAGCTTTTAGCAGTATGGAAATCAGGATTCGTTCTGAGTTCTGCAGATCTGTCATTGGAGACAGGCACGGGGAAGCAGGGAAGTTTCTGGCTTTCCCGGTGTCATCCGGCTCGTTGCCATTGATTTCCGGGGTGTCAGAAATGTCACCCAGGGAGATTTTCAGTGATAGGCTGCTGATCCTGATCCAGCCCCAATTAGCAGCTGCCTGATAATTGTTGACATTGGAGAGCTATGAAGTAAATTGGGGGCCATGATCCAATGAACCGTAAAAATAAACCATAACCATAAAACTACGCCCGCACTATAAAATCTCACACAACAGTTGCCAGTAATGATTCCTGCTATTTATACAGGCTACCTGGCTGGGGAGGGCTCTGCACTTCAATACACAACAGAATCTGCCTTGGCCATCTTTAGAAGGTGAAGGCTTGAGCAGGCAGTGAACCCACACAATTACCTTGCATATCCCCTAATAGAACCCAAACCAGGGTGGAGATGATGTGGGTAGATTAATCATTATATCTCTGCCCATGTGGTCTTTCAAAAAAGCAGGTTTCAAGCACGCTTACAAAGTTCCAGGAATCAGACTCAGCCCCTCCTCAAGTCCTGTATGACCTATTAAATGTGGCATCACCTCCAGGGAATATCTTCAAATTGCCTTTCAGCACATCTCCGAAATAAAACAGTGACCCCACTCAACCAGACTTTCACTTTGGTTCACCTTTCCCATCACCTCATCTTCACTACTGCTTTAGCATGTATAAATACATTTTAAAAGAATGTACCTGCCAAAATAATTTCCAAATCAGAACCTCCTGAGTTATAATTGCCTTTTCTCAGAAAGCAGTATGTGACAGCTCACTTGAGTCAAGCTGGACTTGTAAAAATTATCTTGATTTTTGCCAAACCCTGGCTGTGCCTGGTTCTTAATGAACCAGCAGGCAGGGAACAACTCACAAGTAATTAAAGAACTTCAGTACTGAAAACCATGGAAATCTGGTTTTCTCTTACCAGCTTTTCCACCAGTCCTGTGCAATTCAGTAGGACTGAGGCACCAGAAAGGCTTTTAATGGTTTATTTAGGGTCCAGTCCTACACACCTTTGCATTTCAAACTTCCATTGCCTTTGAACTGCAAAGGAGAAGCCTGAAAGTTTTCTTAGAGCTACTGAAGCTTGTACAAAAGAGAAATTGTAATGCTTCCCTATCTCTACCAAGCTTAATACATCACTGTTGCAAAGGGTTAGAAGATCCCTACATAGAAGACGATAAAGTTATCATTTGCAAACAGCCTATTGATGTTTTCTCCAGAGCAGCCAAATTAATATAATACCAAGCCCTTGCCCATGTTCTACGTAATTAATTCAACACTCAGATGACATTTCATTTAATCAAGACATATCATATCTTCTCTTTCAACTGAAAGAAACACTGAAGTTATAATGAAAACAGGTCGATACATCCACCACCAGCAATTTTTCTCCGTATTTCTGCTGGTCCCTGAAAGCCAAAAAGAAAGAGCTGAAGCTTTCTCTTCTTGATCTGCTTGCTCCTTGCTTGATATTCCCAGGGATACGACAGCCCGACAGGCAGCGAACTTGTAAGAATAGAGAAGTTTCCTTATTTTCATTACATTTGTTCACAACAGAATTGGTTACATTTCCCCACACCCCTCAACTAAAAGTGTGTTTTCTTATAAATAAAAAATACAATTGTCAAAGGAGATCTGACCATCTGGTCCTGCATCCTGACTCCGATGGGGATCAGCCCCAGCTGTTTCAGGGGAGGTTTATTCCCAATTCCCTTCTGTAACAAGCCAGTTTGCATCCTGAACCAGGAAGGCTTCCCTCCCCTCCAAGTTTTTTAAAAAGAATTTGCAAGCTTTCCAATTCAGCTCTTTATTTTACAAAAACATAAAATTAAATTAAAATTCCCCAAAAATTGTGTCCTTTCAGAAAGGTGCAGCACAAGTATTTACAGCCTTCTGTGACGTTTAACAGAGAAAAGCTTCATGCTATAGCAGATACATCTATATTCACCATATCTGAGCCAAGATTTCATGAGATAAGTCCAGCTGCCTTCATATTGTAGGTAAAATATCGCAGCCCCTGTCCCGGGGCAGGGGGTTGCTGGAATTGCCATTCTGTTTTCTAATGAGGGAAGGAACTGGAACACTGTAAACTTGCAACTCTGTCGCTTCATGTAAATCAATGCACAGCTGCAAAATTTAAGAACAGAAGAAAGTGAAGGGGAAAAAAAAAAACAAAACAAAACAAATAAAAAACCCACAACCCCTCTCCCACCACACACATTCAAAATATAAATACTCCTGGCTAGTAAATGTCACTTGACACTCTCACATCAAACCTGTCATCAGCTCCAGCGTTTAAAGGAAAAACACTGCTGGGGTTGGGTCCACAAATCTGTCCCCAGTACTAATTTACAAGTAACCCTTCTCTATTAATTATTCCTAAGTATGCCACAATGACACATTAAATTTGCATGCAAAAGCCTAGTTAAAGTCTGAACAGCCAAGACCTCTGAAAAAGGACTGCACATAGGAGAAATGTATTGTTTTAAATAACTACCTACTGCTGAGCTGGGGCACAGAACATATTTGGAAGCAGTAAAACCGCTGGAGAGGAACAAGAGTATTTTGAAAACAATATGGTCAGGTCTTGCTAACATTGGAACAAGTGAACAAACATATATGAAGGTCGGTATAAGGTATTTTGGACAGTTTTGGTTTGTGGGGGTTTTTTTGTTTTTTGTTTTGTTTTTTTTTTTAATCAAATAAATGCATTTATAGTCTGCTGATTCCTGGAGGTGGGAGTTTTCTCTGCCTTGGTCACAGCTGTAGCAAATGCATAATAAAAATGCAGGTAGCAGAAACCATTCCAGTTCCCCAGAGGCCAAGCCGTTGCAGGGACAATCCACAGTCCAGTGAAGCCCTAAATCAAGTTAGCAAGCGCTGGCCCTGTTGCCATTTGCATGGACCTTCCCACAGCGCACCAGGCTGGTTTTACCTCATCACAGATACCATCGATGCTCAGCAAATTGCTTGCATATAAATGAATGCTTGCACAGTGCTGTTAGTTGCAGCTGATGTCACTTGCTGACTACCTTCCTCTTAATTTTTTTCATCAATGGAAGCTTTTTTTTTTATTTGTGACTCACTCTAACATTTATTATACACTGTGCCACGCCAGGTGTACTTTTAACACTTACTTTATTGCCACAGAGATGTTGTTTCAGATGGGGATGGGGTGGGAAATGTGTCTGGCTGATTTCACTCTTCTCCCCCCAGTGGAATGTTATTAATTCTAATTTATGTGTCATATTAACCACATGATATTATTATTTACAGAAGTCATACACACACCAGTTATAAAAGGATCAAATCTTATCGTGCCCCGATGAATCTGAGTTCAGTATATTTTAGGTTTCCCATAATCAGCTGGCAAAGGCTTGCTTTCAAGCAAGATGCTGTTTATTTTTAGATTAGTAATGAACAAACATCAGGAGCCCATAGGGGAAATACAGGAAGAATTACTTATTTGGGAAACGGAGTGATCCCAGAGCAAAGTGTTTGTCCTTAGTGCTGTCACTGAAAACAGACATGCAGAGACAACACCTAACTGCTCATCACATCACACCCTCCTTCCAAAAAAAATGGAATAACATACCAGTTTGGCCTCAACTTACTATTCACCTTTGGGCCTGTTATCGCAAAGATGCTTCCCCAGGGCATGAAATAAGAGGTTCTTGTATAGGTACTACACAAGAAGCAGGTTGGCAGGTTGGCAGGTGATGGGAAGGACGTGCAGTATGTATTTCATGAGACTATCTCCAAGACAGGCTGCAGGAGATGGTGGGCTGATCAGATCTATCATTAGGTAGAGCTTTACCCAAGCCACAACAATTTGGCAAGAAGGTAAGGGATGAAGGAACCTGGCACTGGCCCATCACAGCCTGCCTGGCTTGCTGGTTCCCACCCCACTTTGTTAGCCTTGCAAAACGAAAATACAGAGTGAAAAGCCCAAGTGTGACAATGAGGGGACACTCAGAAGCTGCATACTAGACTTCAAAAGCAAGCAGTGGCTGAAAGCCAGGCTGTACCTGCAGTTTGTGGACAACAATAGACTTGATTCTCTGGAGACTGAAGAGAGCACAAAGCCTTTGACCTGCGGGTCACTGGTGCAAAGCCCAGACGGATTCTGTGAATGATCAAAAGTGGTTCCTGCCTGACTGTTGTCTGCATCTTTAAGTAAAATAAATAGGAAAGTCTCAGTCCAACTCTTGGCTGCTCACAGCCTGACAGCCACCTCTCAGCACTCAACAGCACAGATTTCAGCAGCAGCCCTGCACCTTGGAGAAAAACAAAACCTGTAGTCCAAGAGAGACTCATGCTGGGGTCACCACACCCCAGCTCACTGCAACCATCAGCAGCCACAGCCATGAAACACTTCCTTGGAACCAGCTTAATATCTACAGTAGGAGTCTGAAAGCCATCATTATAATCCTAAGGGAAATAAATCCAGGGAAAAGCTCCATCCAGTCAAGGTGGAGCAGGACTGGGAAGACAGGAGTATGTTTGGACAGTCCCAGCCCACAGCACATAAGCCTTCATCCCAAAATACCATCAGGTTGGATCACAGAATCACTTAACATCCGAAGGGACCTTTCAGAGCATCTAGTCCAACCACCAAACCTACGTGAATGATTTCAAATGCTTGCTGTGCTAGTATCTACTGAAAATCTAATTTTACATTTTCAATCACTACATCCTCCAGCACCCACTTAAACAGAATCATAAAAGAGTTTAAGTTGGAAAAGGCCTTTAAGATCATCAAGTCCAACCATCAATAGGGGATACAAGGTGCTGGTTGTGTTCTGGCAATCTGAATTCTCCACAAAGATCACAAACTGAGGGCTTTTTTTTTTTATTTTTCCAATAAGCATATACATCTACTGCTTAAAGTTATTCTGAAACCCAAGTAAGAAAAACCCTTGCTGCTCTCCCAGCACGACCATGACTCATCCTTCAGAGAAAGGCATGGACAATTAAGAGCATCTGTCAGTAAAGCCGGTGACAAATGACACTCTCTCTCATGGCTCTGAACAGACACACACTTTGGTCCACAGCTTTGGCAACTCTGGAGTGTTTGGGAAATATATTACTCTCCCCCAGCTTGTTTACCCAGCAAGTACACTTAATAAGCAGCCTGTTTAAAAGGCCATGGTTATAAGAGCACTCCTCGTCTGTCGAGCCATCAGGCTGGATTATGATGTTGATCATTAATTATTGGGGAGGGGGGAAAGAAGGACAGGCTTAAACTAAAAGCAAACCCAGTGTTTGTTAGGCACATTGTAAATGGAGAAAAAAGACAAAGGCACTCAGTTCCTCCCCACAACCTGGGACCAAGGAATCGGGGCTCTCATGCAGGTTTCACAGCGCTGCTCTTGCTCAGTGGGTAACTTCACTTTTCTGCTTCTCTCTGAACATCCTGTTTCTTTGTCAGAAGAGCTTTTTTCTTATCAGAGACAACTCCTTGAATCTACAACTGAAAATGATGCTCATGCATGATGCTCCATCCAGCATGAACAGCAGGGTTTGGGGCTAGAGGGTGTCCTGTGTGTGGTGACTGCGAACCACCCCAGGCCAAACATTGCTCTCTTCCCAACCACTCTTAAGCCCATGGAAAACAACCCATTGCACCTCAAAACTGCAGCCAGTCAGGGGAGTACTTGGTGCTGCTCCAAAGATCCAGGGAGGTGAAACTAGGGAGAGGGGAAGAGAGGTGGGGACTGAAGCCAAGTCTGGGGAAGGAAGGAAAAATATTCCCCCAGATGTTTGTCTTCTGCAACTCAACAGCAACTTTTAGTGATTTTTCATAATGCTTATTATGTTGACTTCTTTGGTAAAACATCAATTAACCACCAATTTGGTAAAACTGCCCAAATCATCCCTTTTGATGCCTCACTAGTAGAAGCACCAACACACAATGCCCTCCAAGAGGTAGAGACCAGCCATCACGGTGTGTCTGCTTTGGCCTATTCCTTTCTTAGAAGCATCACAACAGCAGCACTGAACTTTCAGACCATTGCACAAGTATTACAGCCTCCCAACACAGGGGATGTGTCATCTGACCAACAGTCAAAACCACAGGAGTAATAGTCTGTACATTTGAACCTAAACCTAGTCTATAGCAGTGCATGTCATTTAAGTGAAGCTCTATGAGCTCTCCTTAAATGCTTCAATTGCTTGAGGAATTTATCCACCGTTTTTTACCACCCTTGAAGTTGTCTTCAATACCTCCTTGATTCCAAAGATTTATAGAATCATAGAATCATTCAGGTTGGAAAAGACCCTTGGGATCGAGCCCAGCCATCAGCCCTACTCCACAAAGTTCTCCCCTACACCAGAACCCTCAACACCGCATCTAAGTGGCTCTTAAACACATTCAGGGATAGGGATTCAACCACCTCCCTGGGCAGCCTATTCCAGTGTCTGACCACTCTTTCTGGGAAAAATTCTTTCCTAATACTCAGCCTAAACCTACCCTGTTGCAGCTTGAAGCAATTCCCTCTTGTTCTATTGCTAATTATCTATCCTTTAGCATGGGATTAGCCAGGCCTTAAGGGTGCAAGCATACAGACATGGTCTCTACAGTCTTGGACAAGACGTCTCATCCCCCTTCCCATCACCCATTCCAGTGCCCTGCCATCCAAAGAAACTCACTTGTTTCCAGTCCACACAGGTGCAGTGAGGGAAAGTCCCCAGGAGCAAAAAGAAATGAAACCTTTTCTCCCCCTGAAACCTTCCAGGAGGAAGGGCTGCAGAGCACAGCAAACTTTTGGCACACCCAAGTCTTTCACAAGTGGCCAGTCCAGCAAGGACATTTGGCTGACAAGCAAGCTCAAGCTCACCTCTGGCCAACCCTTACACAGATGGAAACCACTGACTCAAACCCAGGTTCCCTGACCGCTCTCTCCCCACCCATCCAAGGAACCCAGCCACTTTGTCATCCCCCTGGAGCCCTCTAGTACTCATTTCAAGCTTCCCACCCTGTTTTCCAAACCAAGCTGGGCTCCTCCTGATTACTTAAAAAAAAAAAAAAAGTAACATTCTTCCATTCTTCAGAAAGAGTCCCAATATCATAGCATCCAAAGCCAAATCTCACTGAGTTTGCATGCTCCAGAAGAGGACCCTCAGCCTCAGTAGATCTCATGGGAGATCTTTGCTGCCAAACCCCAAGAGAAGCTGCAGTGTTCCTCAGGTCAATGCAGGGCCATTCTCTCACACCTTCTCATAAGACTGCTGGGAAGGAAAAAAGAAATAAAAATCAACAAGAGCAAAAGCACAGACAGGTCTTTTGTCTCTGAGGTGCCTGTCATTGTGCAGCCAGATGTGAGCAGAGTTTAAAGGAAAGGATTTATATGCCAGACCAGGCTCAGATGCTTTTTCCAAGCTTAGGTAAGACACAAGAAAAAGCAGACAGGGAAAGGGATCTTTAACTCATGGAAGGAAAAAGAGGTCGACTTTAATTTTGCCTACAAACAGACTGCACTCCCTGGGTAAGGACTCATAGAAACTTAACACAGGGTTGCCCAGAACAAGGGAAAACCTGACAGTAGGTCAGGTAAGACAGAGCTGACACCGTTGTTTCTTACAGAGCCTCACTTGCAAAATAACCACAGTTCACTGCACAGTCAGACACTTGCCTCCCAGATACAGCCGTGCAGCCGCTGCCCACACACAAGCAGCAGAGACAAATCTGAACTGAAGTTTAATGAATCCAGCTAATTCATTACTTGAAAGACTTATGTTTTTCAGTTTTGTTTCACCTTGATTATTTTTTTTTAATTCCAAGCACACCAGATGGCCAATACCACTCTCATTGCTAGGTACTAATCAGCCACTTCCATATGATATTTGCCATGAAGAATTAATACAATTAGGTCAGAATGTAAAGGCATCACATTATTCATGGCAATAAGCCCAGATTTACTTTTTATTCCTCCTGCAACTGCCTGTAGCCTGGGTGAGGTCAGAATCCAGGTCCCTTTTCCCTGCAGCGAGCTGAGCTGCTCCATGTCTCACTGCACAGCACTTTTGCAGCTGCAACTTTTGTTTCCCTTCCATAATACAGTCAAATTCAGCCTCAAAAGGAAACCTCGCCAAGAGATGTCCAAACGCCTGCCTAACAAAATGACGACACCCTTGTAATATCTCTCACCTTTATTTTTCAAGCTCTATTTTCCCTTCTTTTTCAGTCACTACAAAGGATGCAAGCAATATGAACCAAGAACTGATGAAAAATGCTGGTGGAGGGTCTTCAGCTGACCAAGCCCTCAGAGCCAGGACCTCACAAGAGCACACTTACACACCCCATCACAGTGCTCCCCCCACAAACATTCACCCACAAGCAAATAAGTCAATCATCTACTTGTCACTGCTTCATTATTATTTTGCAAATCATCATTGACTTTTTCCTGTATTTTCCCCTAAGTAACTGAAATATAAACAATTTTTCCTGCAGCATAGGTTAGCCCAGCAGCAGGACTGAGGTTTGTCTGGGCAGGATAGTTCCTCTGTTCCCCTCTCAGGACACGTTCCCAATTCTCACCCACAATGAGTTTGATTTACGGTCCTCTTTCTCAAGGCTTGAGTCCTTGAGCAAAGGTGGGATTTCCCAGTGATATACAGGAGATCAGACTTTGAAACTTCACTCTGATAAAACCATGCATGAGGCATGACTTGCTTGGGTTTTCTGTGCCATAAATTTCCCACCCCTATCAAAAGTTCAAGCCAAAAATCAAAATCATTCTCTGTGCAGTGAGCTCAGAGGCAGAGAGGTCCCAGACTGCATGGTGAAAGCCAACCTGGAACCTGCTCCTGGACAGCTGAGGGGCCAGAACAATTGGACAGTCCCACACGGGGCTTCCATGCCATCCCCAGAGCTAATTTCCAGGCCAGGCTCTGCTGTATCACATGGTGGCCAATACCCCAGCAGTCCTGCCCAGAAGGCAAACCCTCTCCTGCAAACCACCCGATGGCTTGGCTCTGCTTCCTCTGGCTACTTACAATTCAAGACATCTGTGTTTACTCCATGACCCATAACAGAGGGTTGTTTTCCCTGCAAGGGCTCCATCACTGCCTCTCTCCTGGTGCCTACCATGTGTCCATTTACTTTTTTTTTTTTTACCCCACCCCCCCCTGCCCCCAAGGTCTACATGCTGCTATTTTCAGCACCTTTCCCATGTGCTAGAGGCAATTCATGCTTCGGGACACATGGCAAGGATTGCAGAAATATTTCCTGTTGTTCCAAGGAGATGCTTCTCCAGCAAAAAAACATAATAGTGCTTCAAAGACCCCATTCCCCATGTAAAGCAGAGCACGCAAAGCAGATACAGCACTCAAAAAAATTGGCTTTTGACAGCAAAGTGAAAACCCTACTGAGAGCCAGAATGCTTAACAAGCCAATCATCTAGTCTACTGCAACACAATTTCTAAGGCAAAAATATACTCCGTGTTACTGCACTTTATGTTGTTACACAAGGGGAATACAATCTTCTCGCCTGATCCCTGGATGGGATCTAACCAAAATTCCCTGGACATGGATCTAAACTCCAAACCTGTGTCTAAACAGCCACATGGTCATCACAGCTAGTCCCATCTCCTGTTGTCGTGCAACATACAGCAGGCATGGTATCTCTCAGGACTGCCAGCCCTCATTCCTGCAGCTCAATACCCTTTTATTTTTCTCCTGCATGACAGCAGGATGACCGAGTTGTCATCTCATCACCTCCCTGTGGCAAGGCACCAAGGGACACTAATTCACTGACCAGGACCAACCTCCTGAACCAGTGTCCTTCACATTCACGTAAATCCTTTCTCATGCTCTCTCGTTTCACTTTGTGATCCCCCAGGGGAAAAAAATTAAAAAAAAAAAAAAAGATTAGTGTAAAGCAATTGTTATTATTCATACCATTATTATATATTAGGGGAGACTGGAAGGCACAGGTAGCAAGGGGTGCTAGGTGGAGCAGCCAGGTTGGGTAGATGGGAAGAGGCAAGAAGGAGAAGAAACCTGCAGCTCAGGAGGAGGCCAGTGCCAGATCCTCAAAACCCCTTTCATCATGGAAAAAGTTTGTTCCCTTCCCTTTTGCTCTGCACTGAGATTTCCTCACTGCCCCAACAGCCAGGAGGTGTTTGGCTGAGACTGCAGCCCATTCAGGCTGCATGGGGCCAACCCCCAAACTGGGATGTGCATGTACCTACCTCTCCTCCTGCTGCACAGCTGAAGGGGGTCAGCCCAGGAGAGCAGGGGTTGTGAGGCAGAAGGGGCTTTTGAAGGCTGACAGCCTCAGGTGTGAGCGTGTGACTGCAGACATTCCTGCAGAACAGGAACAGGAGATTTGTTACCTGGAGAGGGCTGATGCTTGAAGGGTGATGTCTTCATCCAGCTGTCCAAGAGGGGGTTATTCTGCCTACAGGCAGCTTCTGCTTCAACGGGGCCACAAGCCCACATGCAAGAAACTTTTTAAAGTCCTTTAAGGCATCTGTGAATGAGGGAAAAGAAAAATTATTAGCTGGGGAAAGGGTGCCTCTCCTGTTTCCACATCAGCTGGTGGGGAGATGTGGAAGGCCTTGAAGGGCTCCTGCCTGCCTCCACACTCCTCAGCATGGGACCTGCAGAAACGCGTTCCCCCTCCTAACCAACTCATGTCACTAATCTGGCAGCCAGCCCTCAAAGCGGGGATTGCTGAGCAACCACAGCTCTGGAGAAAATACAGTGGGACATATGGAGTTTTCCTTTATGGAGATTTCCAGAACTTTTTTTTTCCCCAGCAGAGAGGCATTCCTCTGGATAGAGAACGCCAGGCCAATGACAATAATTCCGTTTTTCTGAAGAACCTGTCAAAGACAACAAACAAGTACACCATGCTTTGCTAGATTAAAATCAGAGGGAGGATTTTGGAAGAGAATATTTGGGTATGTTGCAGGGAGGAGCAAAATCCCAAAGGAAAGGTCATTGTGCAGGAGCTATGGGCTCCTAGGTATCATCCCACCCATACTGCTGGATGATCCTGCAGCCTCAGAGAAATGAGCACATTATTCTGTGCTCTACTCCCCTTATCTGTAAATCCAGGCTGGTTCATTACCACTGCATTTTTAGAGTCAACACATGAGGTTTAATTTATTAGTGCCCATAAAATCCTTTTGCATTCCAGGGTGGGAGCTTTCTGCAGCACAAACCTCACTGCCGCCTTCTGCTGCCAAAGCACGCCCGTCACTTCTTGGTGTTCGCCAGACCACAGCAAGACACTTCCTGGGAAGCACCGAAGTATGATATTTTCCTAGGATATAGTACACTTTTCCTTCTTCTCACATGGATTTTAGGTTGCATAAAACAGACCTCAGAGAACCCCATCTCACCACCATGCAACCACAGCTACAAGACTTGGCACTAAGCAGGTCCAGCTCCCGCCAGTGAGGATGTAGCCCGAAACATGGCACCCTTGCCTCAAGTGAAAGTACAACCACTCACCAGTGCCAAGGGGCTACTTCTCATCCCAGAGGAGGCCTGGACATTGCTGGGAACAAGATGACAGTATGGATACTCCACAAGAATAATTGCATGGCCATCAGATGGGACCAGCTTGTCCAGTCCTTACCCAACCTGGGTTTCAGTTCAGGCTTCACCCTCCCACCTTTCCCCTGCAAAGTCAGGGTCAGACAAGGAGCTCTGGGACACCAAGAGGAGGCAAGAAGACTGGTCAAGGACAAGTCAAGGTAAGAGGCATGCAAACAGGTATTCCCTGCCTACTCTGTTCAGGAATATATTCAGACTTGGCTAATCCCCTTTCAGAAGTACATTTCAAGCACTATTTCTGAAGGTCCTCGAGTCGAGATAGCTCCAGCTACAAACCTCTTGGCTAAGAAAAGAGTAAAACCCAGCCACATTCAATTTACCTCCCCACTTGAGGGCATGTCATTATTACACTGGCTTCTGGAGTTCCAGGTTTTATGGCTCAGCAACGTGGAGAACAGGAAAATGGATGATCTTACATCTTGTCTGAAAGATGCAAGGCCAGTCGGGTTTTCCTAGTCTACATTAGGAACAGGATTGAAGACAGCCTTATGAGAAAGGGTAATTCCTTGTGTTTGCACTCAGGCTTGCAATGCCACAGATGCAGGGAAGTTGCTTTCCAGTTCTTCCCACCAGCCATTGCCACCACATGGGGAGAAGAACAGGGGACTATAGCAGGGTAAACACCATACAAGCGTGAGACGAAGAATGAAAGGAACAAGGGAGAGCCTTGCGCTCTACAACTGGATGCCAGTTACAGGTCTTATACCCCTGAACACTCCCATTTCTTTTTCCAGCAAATACATTTCCACTTGATACAGGCCCCTCAAAGCCATTTCTGGAGGCTGAAGCAACCCTGAGGACCCCAGGACAACTCAACCCCCAACCAAACTCACCACAGGCCATTGCAGAGGGGTTAAAAGGCTTCGCATATGGCTCTCATTGCTCTTCCTTTTATCCTGGTCATGCCCAGCAGGCAAAGGAGAACTGGAGGAGGTGGGGAGAAGGAAGGGGGGTGGGAGAGGGTTAACATTGAGGGGAGGCAGGGAAATAGCCTGGCTATGGTTTTTTAGCACAGCCAGCAAGAAGGCTGCCTGTCTGCCTCGGGGGACTATTAAGGGACTATGGTGACTTTCATCTCCAGGTCACCAGTTCAAATCTGGTCCAAGTCAGGGACAACAAAGGTATTATGTGAAATTAATTGCTGGTCTCAAGTCCAATTCCTAGTACATGTGTGTCCATTTCACCAAGACTTGCACCAGCTAAAGGCCACTCGAGCACAGGGGCAGAGAAGTGAAGGGTGACGAAGTTCCTGCCTCATCCCCAGATGGAAATCTGCCTTCGGCAAGGGTCACTGTGATCAAACAGTGCTTGTTGTCCTGCTCTCTCCATTTCCAGAGGTATTGTTCTCACACCACATATGTTTTTGTAGAGAAATAATTTCAAGATATATCAGATTCACATATCCCGAGTCAATACTTCAGGGTGATGAGTAACCCCTAACATTATGCTGGAATCTTTCTTTCCCAAAGAAAAATGTTTGAGATAACAGGATGGAGTTGGATGGGGAGATTTGTAGGGCAGGGACAGCCTTTTTGTTCCCATTTTGCACAGCAGCTCCTCAGCCACAAGTGCAGGAATAATTGCAGGCTGGAGAGCCCCTCACTATTCTGAGCAGGAGCTGGGAAGCACGACTTCTGGCTCCTGGTGAGAATCAGTGCTCTCATTTCTCTTTCAAAAAAAAGAAATGAAAACCTTTGATGGAGAGCCACTCATCATGGTGTTTAAAAATAAAACTAAATCAACTAAATATCAAAATACTTTTAAACTCACAGTCATGGAAAACTGACTCAGCTGCTTTAACAGAGCAGGACACCAATAGACACAAACAAAAGGGTCCGCAGAAAATTGTCCATGTTGGCAAACCAACAGTTCACACCAGTTGTGCTCCAGATGGTACCTCCATACCACTATGTGGAACTGGAGGAAAGCACACCATGAACCTGCTTCAGTTTTTCCTGGGGTGCCTTTAAGGCTGTCAGAAAACAAAAGTGCATTCTGCTGTCTATCTAGATGTTGTAATCTCAGACAAAGGCTCAGCAATGACTTCAAGAGCTCCTACCATTTGTTTTCCATCTCCAAACTGGGCATCACACAGCTCTGCCCAGCTCCCAGACTGGAACAGGCAGTTGAGGAAGGACAGGTCTCCAGTTCCTGGAACAAACCACCCCCCAACTGTTGCTCACCCATGATGAACACCAGCAACCTCACACTAACCAGAAGCATTACCTAGTTTAATTTCTCAGTTGAAAATGACAGCAGATGGTCTCAGCTGGGAAATGTTCCTTGCCCCTGGAGTTACAGCTGCATCTCTCCTGACTGCTCGCCTCTCCCAATTAGAAGCAAATCTGCCTCCTGTCAGGCAGCAGTTCATTCTGCCCCTAAAGCCCACCCCATACTGGCTCCCATTTAAAAATAAAAGATTGCTTTTTCTGAGCTGCTTATTGCTGCCTGCACTGACAATAATTCTGTGGAAATTGGTCGTTGCCACCACTGATGACCATTAGCATGCTGACCTGCTTTGACTTCGCCATCAGCTTTGAATATCAAATCAGTGATTAACGACTTCCAGTAATGACCCTGCCAGGAGCATCCCTGTGTTTCTCCAAGAAGGTACCCTCTGAACTGGATCATTACAGGAGCTTGTCATTTGTCAGCAATTTAAAAGCTGATAAGTCAGCAGAGCTCATTCAGGGCTGAGACTGTGTTGGTTTCCTTGATATCTCTGTTGTACTTTTCCTTTTTCACCGGCAGAGGCAGATAAAATTCATATGGTTATGGCCAGTCTTGTTTCTTTAACATCAGCTGAGATATCAGTATGAGGTGAGTCACTCTACTTGCCCCCTTCTGATCCTCTTTCTAAAGGCACCTTGAGAATCACATCTAAGGATGTGATTCAAAAAACGCATTAAATCCAGCACTGATTGCCCAGTTATAGCTCAAAGACATGATAAAAAACAGGTGTAGAGTATCATTCTAGTAAAAAAAAAATAATAAATTTTTCCCAGCTCTAAGAGCACTAGCAGATCAATTCTGGCAGGTGAGGTGTCTCCGTTGCATTCTGTGTTGCATTAAATCACATCCAGCTTCCTACATGGCTATTTCCCCAGCATACAAGGCTAAAAACAGCACAAGTTCCATACGTGCCAACAGCTGACCTGCATCAGATGTAACAATGACTGGTCCAATGCACAAAATCAGTACTAACGAGTAGGAAAGTACAGCCTCAGTGGCAGGGTGCTGGGCAAACGAGACCTTTGGTCTGCCCAGGTACCTTAGCTACTCAGAGAAGAATAAAGCTTTCACAGTACAACAAAGCCCAGGCCAGAAAACCAAATCAGAGGCAATATATTCACCTTAACAAAAACATCCAGTCATCCCTTTGATACTTTTACAAGGGCTTTCTAAAGAGCTCCCTGGAGCTGCATCAAGACCAAGCACTGCAAAGAGCAGGTGAGCCATGCTTGGAAGCTGCCTTCACATCTGCAAGTGCTTTATGGTCCTAGAGAGAAAAAAGGAGAGGAAGAGGAGATCCTCTAATGAGGTTATTACCAGTGCCTGGCACTGCAGAAAGGCTGCACACTTTCCTCCTACAGGAAAGGAAAACCCTTTGGGGGAAGGATATAAGGGCTCTGACTGACACACCAAAGGTACCATCTCTCAAGAGGGAGTCAGGGCCACGGATTAATTTGGCAAGAAAAGGAAAAATTTCTTGGATTTTTCAGCAAAACAAAAGCAAAATAAACAGCAAAGAGCCTCCACCAGCAGATGTGCTTTTGTGGTTAGTCTTGATTTATCTGGAAGAATGGAGCTAATTTAGACTTGCTGGATCGCATTTGGTGTGTGACCTCTCCATGCCTCAGTTTCCTTCTTATTTGCAAACAGTTAAGATTGACAGACTCAAGGACAGCCAGAAGATCCTATTTCCTTTGGACTCATCTAGTCCAACTGTGCAAGAGCTGTAATACCTAAGTCTCAGGAGGAATGAAACCATCTTATTTTAAGTCAAAACCTGTCATTCACATCAGTACTGCCAGCACAGAGACATAGAGGTAAAAACCTGCTCTCCCTGACCCTATTTATTCAAGCAACGCTGACACAGAGCCTGATACTCCACACAGAATTGAGTACAGAGCTACCCCAAGCTCAAATAGCCATCCTCATCCTAATGTATGGATGAGCCATATCTTACTGCAGATCTCTGGGGACCTCACCTTCCAGCATACACCAGCCCCTATAAGCCAACCAGACAGCTCTCCATCTTGCAGCTGCAAGCAAGTAAGGAGGGAGGCCAGGGCATCAACACCCCCTTCTCCACAGCCTGGGGTTTCCATCCATCACCCTCCCAGTCCTACTCGCTTGCTGGGGATGCACCACAGCAGAAGCAGCTCCAGTTTTAGTTTACAAGTAATCAATCAAGAAGAAAACCATCAGGAAGCCCTGGCAAGGTTCCCTTCTCCTACCCATTCTAGGAAACCATCTTCCAAACATTCTTGTTTGCTCTTTTGCTTTCCAGTCTTTCCACTTGCTTCACAAGAAATTTCCAAATCACAATGACAGGCTCACCCTGCCTCAAAAAAAAAATAAAATCAATATCCAAAACCTTTCCCCTTTTAAGCAACAACTATTTCCTTTTCCAGCCTCCCTTTAGTAAGTTGAGTGAGGAACTCGCTTCCTCCAAGGATCCAATCAGAGCTTCTTATCAATTAGGGTAATTGGCACCCAGCTGAGCCTGTCTCCCAGTTGGGACCCATTAACACTCAATTAAGACAACCCCAGGCCCTGCCCTCCCCCTTCCCCCCATTACAGCTCTCCTCTCTATCAGGGCACGGGTCTGTATACAAAACCCTCTTGAGGCCATGTGGTTGTCCATCCATCGCGTGTCTGGAAAGGCACGGATAATGATAATGAGTGTAATGAGCAGGCCATGTTCTCAGGGAGCTTTGCACATAGCCGTTCTAGCTTTTGAGCCTAATTAACCTTGTCCCCATGTCACAGACAGGACAACACCAGCTTTCTGAGGGAAAGGCAGAGATTTGGAAAGCATGGGGTGCTCCCACACAGAACTAGCTTGCTCTTGGCAGCAGCAGGTGGGGGATCAGTCCCTGATGTCTTCTACTAGATCTGCTATCTCATTGTTTCTGTGAACAGCACCTCCACTATTCATGGGTCTGGGTAGACCTAAGTCACCCTTTCAAGGTCTTTTTTTTTTTTTTTCATTTTATCTAATCATAAGGGTCAGAAAACAAATAACAGCAACCTGACGTGTGGGAAACAAAAGAGCTCAAATAATCTTCTTTAACCTTGTGGTTTCTTTGAAGTCTTGATTGGCTGTCTGGAGCTGATGTCCTGGGACACTTGGACACTTTCATGCAGCTGGGTGAGGCAGGGAGCTGGCCCAGTTGTCCCTTATGTCCCCTCCTCCACCACTTACGTAGCAGCCTCCTCTGCAGGGTCCCTCAAGGCTGCAGCCCCTGTTCAACAACGAAACCCCAGGGGAATGGAGAAACCATCCCTTCTCCCCCCTCTCCTCACCATGAGCCGGCTTGAAGCTGTCAGCCTTGAGCTGAATCCCCTCCAGCTGCTCCCTAAACGCATTTTAAATCCCCTGTCAGACCCACAGGAAAATGGTGGATGGTTTTTCTGCCCATAGGGTTTGACCTGCATCCACCTGCCTGCCTGCCTGTTCCTTCAGGAGCTGGGTCTTGTTTGGTTGTACAGCCTGAGCAAATCAAAGTTGCCAGGGAGCAGCACAAGTTCCTTCTTTTCTCTCCTCAGTGATTTATTTCTGTGCCACACATCTCCAAACAGCACACCAACGTTTGGTCTAGTTTTAATATATACATTAAAATATCCGTGTCTGTATTTCCATATGTATATAAAAGCAGGGGGACAAGGGAAGGGAAATTTGTCAGATGACCTAGCAGCTCAGAGCCAGCCAGAAAGCATTTCTTCTCCCATGTTTCTGAAAATAACCGGTGCACATTTGACTTCAAAGTAATAAACAGTACAGACATTTTCCAGCCATATTTATATCACTGTAGGAGGACGCAGCAGGAGACTAGGTTAGTGAACTAGTTTTTTCTCTCTGCTGCTCGTGTTCTGGATGAAACTGAAGCAGTACTTCCAGAAAAAATCATCTGTTCCCAGATGCAAATCCCTTTTTTTCCTCTCCTCTCATCTGCTGTTCCAGGAAGTTCAGGGAATTCGCATCAGCACCAAGCAATAGTCCCACCATCTCAATGCCACCGTCTAGCTCAGAGGAGAGGGAGGAACCAGTGTTGCCCTGAGAGATAAGGCTCTGCCTGGTGCATCGATACCATCTGTCTTAAATGTCTGAAGTAATTTACTTCCAATTTTCAAGGTGTTTGAACTGATGATACTAATTTATGTCCAGCATATTAGACTCTTAGGGATTCTTGTTGGGACTGACCTTCTGATCACTCTCCTATTTAAGCCTGAATGTATTCTGCTCATGTTTCGGTATCTACCATGTTATGCCTGGAGCTTGTAATGACTGTTACTCCTGCCTTTATGAGCAATCTCCTAATTAACCATTTGTCCTGCAGTCCTAGATGCCAGACATCCCACTAACACAGGCATCACCCTGCAACTTGTCAGTCACAGACAACCCACCCGTGTCTGGGATGCCTCGGTGGTCCTGGGCGTGCTGTGAAGATGATGTAGATGTGCTCGGGGTGTCCCAGACCTCCTAAGCACAAGCAAAGGTGAATCATTAAGTCAGAGAGCTCATTCACAGCAGACAGACTCTCTCTGATAAAAATCCCTCTCAGGAACTTTGCACCAAACTCTGGGTCAGGGAGTGCTACTTCAGGCAAGGAGAAAGACAGCACCTCACACAACAGACATGTAATTCTGACTGGGCTTCATGAGCTCCACTGGATTTTTCCATTCTGGACAAATAATAATAAGAAAAGATGACTAAAGTTATGACCACATTGGCCTGGAAATAAGAATCTCCTGAGAGCTGTAGCCATCCTCAATATTTATTCTTTCAGCAATCTCAGGAAAGTCATTCAACCGTCCCATCTCTGGATTCCCTCTTCTGATAGAGGTTATCTATCACACAAGCAATTGTAGTAATTCAGGTCGCCTTGCAGGTGACTGTGAGCAACGCACCCCAGTTTGCTCTCTCCTACATCCCCTGCAGAGCAGTCAGCGTGGGAGCCTGAATCCCGCTCCTGTGGCATATCTGAGACGTAACCCCTATTTATGGCAAAGCAGCAGCATCTTCTAAAAGTCATCTCCTAAAAGCAAGCCAAATTGTCATCCAATATGGCCATAAAATAACACAAACTCTACATAAGGTCTCCTTCCATACATGTCTTGGGCAGAGAGGAATATGTCTACCCTTCTTGGATGCAAGATATATTTATATTCTTCTCATTAAAAATGCATTGGTATTTTTTAAAAAAAGAAAGAGTTTCACCTATTTGCTGACCTGCAGCTATTTCTAGGAAGAACCTGGCCAGGGAGCTGGGCAAAAATGCACTGCACAGTTCCTTCCAAGGGAAGAAACAGGTGAAGGGGCCATCCATCACCACATCAAAGCAGAGCTCGCCTCTTTGTAGTGCCCTTGAATGAGACTCGTTTTGTCCTCCTAACAAGTGGGTCCTGCGTGGAAGATGGCCACATCGATTCTCCAGCCGCTACTTTTAACAGCGGCTGCAAAACCCATCAACTTGATGTCATCGAGGGCTTTTGAAGCGTTGACTAAGGATCTCTGGAGGGCGAAGGGGACAATACAACCTGGAAAGCCCTCCTTCCTTTCAGCCTGCCCTGTGCTTCCCCTCTTGCCTTGTTCTCCCTCTCCTTTTTATTAAGCCGCTTTTGTGGGGCTTTCACCCGTTCTCTCCAATAGTGAAAAAGTCCAAGTGAGTGAATCTCCTCCTCCTCCTTTTTTTTTTTTCTCCCCCCTCCCTTTTCTATCATCCTTTTTCAAAGTAGAGCTTGCAAGGGATGGCGGGGCTTTCAGTGCGTTGGGGTCCCTGCCATGCCGCTTTGTTGGCTGCCCCAGCATTGTTCTTCCCAAAGCAGTGCAGGTGCAGCAGGGTTTTGTCCGGGTGTTAAACACAGGCTAATTAGCTGGAGGGAGGGAATCCGGGATTGCAGCGGCAGCATTCATTACACAGAGGCATTCAGGTTCCACAGGAACTGGGATCTGCCCCGTTAGCACAATCCCAGCTCGTTTCTGCTCTCCCTGCAAGACAGGAGAGACTTTGGGAGGCAGGATCACACCCCTCATAGGTTCACTCGCCTCCTCTCTACTTGTATTTGCCGCTGTCCGGGGAGTCATCTCTAATGGGGGAGAACAAATCACCATCAGCTCCTGCGCCCCAGGAAGAGTGGAATGACATATCAGCTCAGGAAGCTGGGGAAAGGCACAAAGCCCGGTAAAAGAAAGGCAAATAATCTGCTTGTAAAATACCGCAGCCATCCCCGGCATCGAGGGCTAATGAGTGAGGGTCTGCCCTGTCTTCAGCAGCTTTCCTTTGCAAGCTCTCATGAAAACAAATCTATAACACACACCATATGCAGTTTGTGTGGCATTCAGTCCGCATATTTATTTTGAAATACAAGACTCTTTGCTTGGTTTCATTTGTCACTAAAAAGGGAGAAAGAAGAGGAATAAAGTCAGCAAAAATAGAAATGCTTTGACCCAAACCCAGAACATCAAATGCAGCAGTTTCACCAAGGAAGAAATAGGAGTTTCATCCCAGGTACTGCCGAGCATGTGCTGGCTCCGAGGTGTTTGGCACCAGTATCCTTTAAAGCAGTACTTGAACACGCCACGAGCAAACCACACCAATGGCCCGAGCCCATGAGCCAGGGCACAAGCCTCCAAAAACTGGTAGAAAGAAAACGCGAAGTTGTTGGGAGTTGAGGATTATACATCCCCTTGGGTCCTCTGACCTCGCGTTTCCAAAGTGAGAGTTGCTCCTTATTCACATCTCCCATTTGTGAGCCCAGCCAGGTCAGAGCAAACTCTGTGTTGATTTAGCAGCGTTTTACATTTACCTTGGACTCACTTTGAGCTGGTGTGAATAACTGCATAAGTATCAGGCAATCAGGGGAGCAAAGATGTGCAAAGTAAAGCAAAATAAACCACACAAAATCTGCAAAGGAACCGGTCCAAAAAGCCAGTGGAGTATTTTTGATCTACTGAAATTATGCACCCACATTAGGTCTCGCTCTAGGTAAAAAAGTTGCAACAGCTCTGGCGCAGTTCTGGTCAAAACTAAAAATCTCATATTGTGTTCCTCCTGTCAAGCGAAGGATAACTTTGCAAAGCCTGTGTTTGTGGGAGTTTTCCACAAAGGGTTTCAGGCAACATAAAATGTTCCTGGCACCGTTTTCAGCTGTGTGTCCCAGAGACACTTAACTCTGTACTTAATTCAGGTTTAATAGGCTGCGATTATATTAAATAAATACCAGCTGAACTGATTATTTAATACATGGTTATAGCTGTTTAACAGCCATGCAATTGACTGTTACATCTCAATAAATGTATGTTTTTCATCGATCGCCTAGTATTTTATTTCACATCCCATAATTTTCCCATATAACTCTTGGACCTTCAAAGCGTTGCTGGGGGTGGCCCATGCCTGCCGTGCTCATCTCTGCAGCCGCAGCAGGAACGTGCCCGAGAGTTGCTGCTTTTCCAGGGGCTCACTGCAGGTCAGGTCACTGCAACGGGCTCCTTTCCACCTCCTCCTTGCATTTTTCAGGTGTTGCAGTCAGCCTCTCCGCATCCTTCCTGGCCTCTCCCAGCTGCTCCAGCCGCATCTCTCCACCCCGGCGCTGGCCTCCTTGCAGGAAGTCGGGGATCATTCTGCTCTCAACAAGCTGCAAAGAGTTTCAAGAGGCTCTAGAAATGTATAATCTGGATTTTTATACTTTGAAAATTCATAGTTCCCTGTCCGTTGATGCTTTCCAGCCGAAATTTGTGTTTGCCCCTTCGTTAACTGGTTTGCCTGAAGCTCCTTTGAAGGCATTACTCAGCTAAGAGGCATCTTTATTGCTGGGCTGTCAGGCGTTCAGAACGACCAGAAGATAGATAAATAAGAAGTTGTTTCTGAAACCTGCCTCTATTTGCAACCCAGCGAACTGACTAACACTAACAAGCTGTTATTAAAAGCACACTTGTTGAGGTCTGACAACTGCAGGGCCAATACACACAGTGTCTGCTGCCGAGCTGTTTACCCCAGCTAATCACTTAACTTCTCAAAAAGCCAGTGTCAAAATAAAAACGGTACACACCAGCCTTTAAACACTTTCTGGTGCGACTACAAACAAAACGGGGCTTTACGGGATACATTTTGCAAGTGCCTGCGTTTATCTGAGCAGCTGCAGAAACTGCGAGGCAATGCCACTTCCACGTATTGTGCCAAGGGAATTTCCATGCTCCGGCAGGAATTTTAGGGTGCACAGCAAATAACGGGCTATTTGTCTGCTCAGTGTACGTCAGCGTAAGGTCAAGCAAGCCTGCAAATACAGATGTCATTTGAAAAATGTCAGGAAAGGAAAGGAAAAAGAAAAAAAAAAGAAGAAGAAAAGAAGAAAAACAGAGTGTTTTTCACTCTTTAGCGCTGCCTACTCTTTCAGAATAAAAAAGAAAAAAAAAAAAAGAAAAAGGGACAAACCCCTCCACATTCCTGGCTGTCATGAGCTGCACTTTCCTATTCAGACCCCAGCCCACCGAAGCCGGTAGTTATAAACGCTCAAGAGCTAATAAACACTTCTCAGGATTTAGCACCGGAGAAGCACGTGGTAAGGAACAGACAATTCTTTATTATCATCGTACGTAACCCCTTTCTTAAATGCCCTGACACCGTTTCTCAGGCAATAAATCAGCTTTCTTTTGCCAACGTGCTAAAGCCCGTCTATGTTCCATAGGAGCTTTTTTTCTTTTTTCCATATCCCATATCCCTGTGATGACCTTATTCACCAGGAAGCACAGGTGCACGCGAAAAGAAAATGCAGATCCTGCATTTCTGAGAAATAAGCCTTTTGGCAAGTTAATACTCCTTAGAGCAAGCGGAGGAGTCTCGTCCTCACTCAGCCAGCATATTTGCTCTATATTTTCTTGACGCTGTCACAGCTCTGCACCGTTCCATCATATGGTAGAGGTATTAATTCACTATTTCCTGCATTATACAATCCCCACTTCCTTTCCAGTTTTCTCACTCTAATGATGCTGTAATAAAAAACAGAGGTAATAATGAAATTGGAAAATAGCGTAATTTCTAGCTGGCAAAAGGAGCTGCTGGAATAGAGCACAGCTCTGGAAGCTGCTTTGCTACTTGCTTATTAGCTGAGGGTTGCAAACAGTCTTAGAATGACTACTCATGGACTGCCTCGAAAATCTGCCAGAGCAGCTTTTGGATGTCACGACGACATCTTGACTGGACGTCAAGAACAGCAGATCCAGGCCTGACTAATGGTCAAAGCCAGGTAGACCAAAGTGTCAGCAAGGAGGGGGGTTATACTCAATATTGACAGAGAAATTCCCTCAAACAGGACTTTTCTTGGGGTCAAGTCACAACTGCTGTGTCCTCCAAAAGGATGGGTTCAAGATGCAAGGCTTGGCTCTGCTTTCAAGTTCCTCCTGCCCCAACTCCACAGGCTGGTACTGCTGTATCACTGGGCACAGGCTTCCCTTTGGGGGAGCTGCTCCTGATTGCACCGGAATAAACAGGAGCTGAATCAGGATGTTAAAATGAAGTTCTTAATGAGCAATTTGGAGATAACGTTTCCTTTCAGCACACCCAGAGACACACCCTGCCCCATACGCTTCGCCCCTCAGCTGATTTTCAACACTTTCATTCATGTGCCTATGACAATTCATCATACAGATGCCTTTTCCCAGAAGAAGTCCTCACGATACAATTAAAGATACTGATCTTCTGGCTGGTTTCAGCTTCCAGAACTCCAAGTACCAGGGGAAATGGCATTTCAAAAGCTGGGTGCTCTTGGGAAATGCAGCAATATCCTTCAAGCCCTACCTGGGGGTTGAGCTTGTCATTGGAAAAGTTATCCAGGCAGCGTGAAATGCAACAGGTTTGTTTGAGCTCTGGGCAGAAGGTGCCTCAAAGTTGCACAGATAGTCACTGCAGTGCTGTCTGGATGTCACAGAGAATTCAGTGATTTACAGAAAATCTGGGCATTTCCCCAGCTACTTCAGTCATATAAAGACAGTAGCTTAGCCGAGCAGAAGAAAGACCCTCCTCCTCCTACTGCATGGCTGTAGGAGTAAACATGAGGAAGGGAACACCATCCCCAGAGATGGTGACATGCTAAAAAGATGGCTTCTCGGTGCACAACCAAATAAATTGGGAACGTAGAAGCTTAGCAGGTTCTGGTAGAGAGCAGACCATGCAGAAGGCTGTCCCTGGCCTCACGGAAACCTGTTTTGAATGCTCTGCTCCATGGGACCCTCAAGCTGAACTCCTGAGGTCACTCATTTTCTACTAGCTCCCCCAGTTGCTTTACTTTATGCCTCACCTTCCACCACAGGAGAGCATTCAGCTTCAGGACAGGGCTGGCCTCACCCCCTTTTCCAGAGGGACAGTGGGTTTTCAGAGGAAAATTCAACTCTTTGGCTCTGTAGAGAACAGGACAGAAGCACAAGATGTGGGACTTCTTTTACGGACAAGAGCTGGACCATCCCTTGTGTCAGTACGGGGTTAGCCCCGTGCTGCCTGAAAGGAAAGGGCAGGCAGAAAGGATGGGGGAGGACACACACACACACAGACGTTGGCTCTCATGCAAGCTTCGAGAGCTCACACTGAGCGGCCAGACCTGTATCTCATCCTGAGACACAAAAATCCTCATGTAGAAGAGAGCAGGAGAGAATTACTGCTGCGCTCAGCCACCTCTGATGAAACAGGAGCCTGCACTGAGCCCTTTGGTCGGCACTGCCTCACTAGCTCCTGCAATTAAAGACAGCCTTTTGGGGCAATAAACAGCACCCAGCTGGTTGCAGCACAGCCCCAAGCAGTCAAGTTTCAGTGTCTGGAGCCTTGTAAAGCTTTTCAAGCACGGACTTAACGGGGAGCAACGTTTACACAGGTGATGATGAACCACAGCCGGGAGGAGGGGGTGGTCGGACAGATGGAGTATGCAGCATTGGATGGATCCCGATACACCAGATCTCTCCCTGGTCAAAAGGTGGCTGAAAATGAGATGCAGCCAACTCCGATTTCCAACATGGGTACAGCTGAGCTGGAGGGCTACATACCTCTAGTCAATGCAAAAAAAGTGTCATCATGCACCCCGTTGCCAAAATAAGGGAGGAATGGATGTCCTGCACCACATAATCCAGATCTCCTCACATGGTGTCAGCACTCTCCAGAGGTCTGTGCACCTGCAGCAGAGGCTATAGGAGAGAATATTCCCTGTAACAGCAAGCAGATCCCAGACTGCATCACGTACAGTGAACAGAAACTCGCATCATTCATCTTTCCCCCGAAGGGAATTTCATGCTATGGCTCCTGCTTTTTGATCCAATAGCTGTCACCTGAAACTGTCAGTGTTTCCAAGCACAACTATGAAGGGAAAGGCAGTTGCTTGATGCAGCACTATTTAAAAATCTACCCAAATGCATGACGGATACAGTGTCTGAGTGTGTTGACCTTCAAACCCCCCCTGCTCAGTTCTTCCATAGTCTGTAGTTGGATACGAGGGAGGTTTCATTTATTCAGGGTATGTGGGCAGAGATAGGTGTCTGTTGACTGATGGTATCAGGTTGCATCATTTGCTTTTAATTTATATCTGTCCTCCCAAATAGTGTTTAGAGAGGGGAATAAAATAGATCTGAAGATAAAACAATGCCTTCAGGGCAGGAGGGATGTACAGAACATATAGTCCTCTCCTCGCAACACAAGTCAGCCTCCGCTAAATACCTGAACAGGCATTAGCAGGTCATGTGGGCTTCAAACTATCAGTTAAGATTGGAAAGGATACAGGTAGCCTACATGGTTAGAGCCCAACTAGAACTGGGTTTGGAGCAGGTATTAGGAAACAGAGAAATCTGGGATTGTACTAAAGCATAAGCGTGGGCTAGAGGGATGCTCAGGGATGCCAAGGGTTGAGAGGCCAGAGACAAGGCAGGTGTATCACAGCAAGAGCGAGGTCAGAGGAAGCTTCAGTCACACTGCACCATCCTGCAAACTCCTGGGTTTTTTTGGGGTGACCCTGTACAACAACAACCAGCCTGGCACAGTAAAAGTTGTCTCAGAGCAGAGGTAAGGGAAGCAGAAACCATCTATTAGACTAAAGTACCTGGGAGCAATAACGCAGAAGAACAGCTACAGCAAATGGCACCTTGCAAAGGCAAAAGCAACTGGTGAGATTGCCCAGCATCTCTGCCAGAAATAGGAACTGACTAGTCCCAGGTCTGGCACGGTTGGCCTGAAACTGGTTCACCAGACAATATTTCTCCAGACTTCGATTAATGAGACAACCTTTGCTCATCACTGCACAGTTTGTTGTGTTTCATTTACAGCTCCTTCTACTCTGCAAACACAAGAGCAGCTTGTGTTTGCAGAGATTGGCAGCCTGTGTTAATTAATCCTGAGATGTTGAGAGTTTTCTCAGGCTTTGCAGACAGTAGCACCTGACCCCTGCATCTGCAGAATGACACCCTCTTTTAATGTACTTATCACCGGATTTCATCGCAGACGTATTCAGCCACCCTGCCTGTGCAGGCTTGACCCTCTGGAAGCAACCACGTGCCGTTTCCTTCCTCCAAACTTGTCCTTTCCACATACAGCAGCAGCATCAGCTCACCTTCCTCAGCATGAGGGGAAAGATACAGGCACTGCCCTGCACCTTTCATGCGTGTGGCCACCAGTCATACAAGTAATGCTAAATTCAGTCACAACAGTGAGTGATCTCTGTGAGGTTGTCCCTTCAGCATCCCTGTCTGCTCCTCATAGCACTGGCTGAAAACAGGAAAAGCATGTCCACCTTCTCCATCCTGAGGCCCACTTACATTACAGGGATGATGAGCTGGCTGTTTATTTTCTCTATAGCTGCTTTTTAACAGCAGTGACTAACATGTCATGTTTGTTACCTAGATTAAGTTGTTCTGCTGCACAAAACAGCTCTAGTGCATTTAACCCACCTGCGTTCCCTGCTTGGCCAGTCAAGGCTTTCCTGGAGTTGAAATTCGCTTTACAACTGGAAAGAATCCTACACTGTTTTGGACTGCAGCAAAGTACCAGGTTATCATTCCCTCACTGGATTAATTGGTCTGCATCCCAGTAAAGACGGGCCAGTATCAAAAAAGCCTCATCTAAACCCAATGTTTATCAAATCCGATTTCATTGTAATGCCTCTGCTCGCATCACGGCTTAGATGGGAGACAAATGCTTATTTCCAGTGCAATAATAATTAGGGTAAACCAAACTATCTTAAGAAGTCAGGAAGAAACATTAAAATTATTCTTAATAGGACTGCTGCTCACTCCAACCTGGTCCTGTGAGCAAAGCATGGCCAGCAAGGAAAAAATCCATCCCAACACCTGAACCTCTCTGTGCCTTCGATAATTAACGTGACTAACTACCTTATAACTGAGCACAGCAATGCCATAAGGAGAACTCAAGGTGAGCCCAAAACCAGCAGAGAATCTGAGCTCCAGAAAGTAACGCTGCTTAGAAATAAAACAAAATAAAGATCTGGAGCAGGATCAGTACCTTACGAATGCCCATCAGGTTCTGAAACCCCATCCAGCAGGTGAACAAGCCTGTCTAAGAGAGGTGGCTCTGCAAGACGATGGGCAGTTCCGGAATCCAGCATTACAATCAGAAATAGGGAGCAAAAGTGGGATTTAAGCAGAGATAGCCCAGAGATCAGACTAGATTGTGTGATAATGGTACCTCTTAGTCTTGCACTTGGTAAATGCTGGATCCCAACAGAACGTCTCCCAATGTGAAGGACCTATCAAGCTTTGCTTCGTACAGGAGTGAGCCTCGGGAGAGGTGGGACGGTGTAAGCCACGCTCTGTGGGAGATATGGTTGATGTTCAGCACTTCCATTCAGTTATTCAGATCTAGCTAGTGTGGGAAACCCTTAGAAACTTCTCCCTGGGGTTGCTCCACTAGTTACCTAGAAACCCAGGCTGAGTTTTATGAGCAGAAAATATGTTGGGAGGCATGTTTGCCTCATCTCCTTTAAAAAGGAGCCATTTTCCCCTTTTCTCCACACAGCAATTTCATTAGCTGAGAACTATTTATAGGCTTTAACCAACCCTCTCTTCTTTGCAGCCTGGATTTCCCAGCCACAAGAGCATCCCAGCTCCTTTCACTTCCAGGATTATGGCCTCACCCAGAAGTAATCTGTACACGCTTCTGTGGTATCTTTGGGGCTTTCTGTGAATAAGAAACCCTTTATGAGCCTATTACCTTTGCATGCTGTCCTGAAACCTCAGAGAAACCTACTTGCAAGATGGATTTTTACTTGAGGCTGGGGTGGGGGAGGCAAGTGGTTGGGGGCAGAAGCCCCACCAATCCTACTGGGATTAAATTCCAGCCTATACTTGAACCCCGTGAGTTTTCCTGTTGATTGTCCTCTCCTTTTGTCTGGGATCTCACCGAGCTTTCTTTGCAGCCCTTTTGCTGAATATCACAGCGCCAACAGCCCAGCAGCCAGCGCCTCATCCCCACGCACCAAGCAGGGCTTTCTAAGTTCACTTATCATTTATAGGTTGCAGGAGCAATTTCCCAAAGTTAGGGCATCATCTTCACAAAGCAAAGGGGGCTCAGTGGCAGGAAGGGAGGCAAGTAAATTAGCCTTTCACCTTTGGAGGCCTCGGCCGGGATCCTGGCTCAGGTTACCAAAGAAAGTGAGTCTGATGGTCTCTAACCACCATCTGGAGGGTGAAGCTGCCTCCCCGAGGAGCCTGGCCAGCAGAGATGTGTTACCCACCACACTCGCCCCCACGTCCCTGCACAGGGTGCCCATACTGGGGCTCCACCTTCCAGGGGACCCTGCCAGGACTGCTAGCTTCATGGCTACAGATTGCCATATCTCTTGTGAGCGCTGCGGAGGCAAACAGCATCCGAGGCAGCGTGGTGAGATGGTGAAGGCAGGGTAACATTTCCCCATTTATCTGCTTTCCCTCCGGTAGCTGATCCTTCTTCTCCAGTCTAACTGGACTAGCTTAAAATTTACTGACCTTTTCTCTTTTTGTCGTTCTGCTTATGTGACAGATGATGCAGCTAAAAGTACAAGGAAAAAAAAATACAACAGTTTAAGTACAAAATAGCTAGGATCATCACTTTTCTTTTGGGGTGGGAGCTCTGATCTATGTGGAGCTGAGCTGCTGGGGGATTTATTTCTTTAATTACACTAGGAAGAAGCAAAAAGAATTGATTCTGGAAAAAACCCAGGACCCAAAAATCATCTCAACCTCTTCAGACTGTTCCTGGAGATAAGACTGAACCTGACACTCAGAAATGTATTTTTAGACAGGAAAAGTTTTACTTTTCTTCCTTATATTTAAACGTAACCACCAGCTGCAAGTTTCTGCAACAGCCTTCCAGCAGGAGTATCAAGGACAAAAAAAAAAACAGCATTAGAGATGAAGGTAGAGCAGTTTAACAAAAGGTAAAGATGTGGCTGCCAACAGGAGAGCTGGGGTTTTTAATTTATCTGAGATGTGGCCTACTTAAGAGCCTGAAGCAAGTTTAAATTGTTTGCATCTATAAAATGCTCCGGCCTGGTTCAGAAAGAAGTGAAGCTGAGTTGATCTTAAACCAGCTGATCCCCTGGCACTTTCAAAGAGGATATCTCCTTCCAGGGACAAGAGATTCCCCAACAGTTCCAAGTACTTGCACCAGCAAAGGATGAGGTGCAGGAGGACAGCTAGAAACGGGCTGCGTAACTGAGTTACCAGCCATGTTTGTCTCTTCACTGGAGGCCAGATTCAGACACCATCCATAAGATCAATTCCCACACCCACGTTTTAGGACAAGCCAGTCAATCTCAGACAGATCAAACACACCAGAAGCCTAGCCTTCTCTCCAGCACACACCTCCACAGGGTTAGCAACTGCTCCTGCAACACCTCCATGCCCTGTTCAAGCTCAGACCTTACACAACCCACTGTGGGTACTACCCAGCAGACCTGCATGATGGACACAGACAACCTAGACCCGACCACTATGAACAGAAGGTCTGTGAGTTTGGGGGTCCAGGCCTTTGAACCGTCTCATCTAGCCATGAAGGCACCCCATCGGGGCTGAGCATGGACCAGTGAGTTTTCCCTGCCGTGGCTCACGTCACGGCTGTTTTGCAGGAGACTGAGACCACCATGGCTGTCAAACAGATACAATCCACTGGTAATATTTTCACTTTAGGTATTTCTTTTCCCTTCACAGAGGGAAGAAAACAAATACAAGGCCTTTTGCACCTGGTGAGAAACGGCTGTTTGTTTAGACAGCCAAATGAAGTCATCCCTGAGAAACTATGCCCTCACACACCCTTTAATACTCACTTGCCAGAAACCATAATGGAGTGAAATGACCCATCACCATCCACAGCTGTCTGATATAACCAGGAATGTTTCTGCCTCCACTTCCATCTCTTCTAACCCTACAAAAGCCAAACTGTCCTCATCACTAACAAACAAACAAACCAGAAAAAATCATCATCGCCCTAGGATGAAAGGGAGGTGGAAATTATTGCCTAAGTAATTTTCCCTGCAATTTGCCCTGGGAATCTTCTCATGAAGGTTACAGCACCTGAGCCCGCCCTGCTGGGGGGTCTGGCAAAGGACCACACCAACCCCCAGCCTTTAAAGAGTCTCCACACTGTAACACCGCTCTGCTCCTCAAGACAAATGAAAAACTAAGCATTTTTAATTTGCATTTTAAAACACAGGCTTCTCATATCCAGACCATTAACTTGGCTATGAGGCTTTCACAGCAAAACTTGTTACCCTCTATGTGTTCTGTTGTCATTAAGATATATTAAATACTATTAATTGTGATGCCTTGCTATTATGCTATTTGGAGACTTGCCACAAGCCTGCTTCCGCCCAACCTGTATTACGCTGTGAAGCTTGGAGGCATTTTAAACATCTCGTGCAAAATTCATGAACATGAAAAGGAGCCTGTCTGTATTTCCAACAGCTTGAGGGGCTGGGGAGCCTGCCTGAAACCCAACTCAGTTCAGGGCTGATCCCTAGCAGCTACGACGTCTCAACCCAACCGGCCAAGCCCCCACTCAAGCCCAGATGATTACCACACTCTATATGCACCTTCCTTCTAATGAATATAGGCTTACGGACATCTCATGCATTATTTACCAAGGTGTGCTTATTATGATTGCAATGATTTAAGGCAGTTTGTTACAGGCACAGCTCTGAGTGATTGCGATCAATAGAAGAAACAAGAACAAACCAATCTGCATGGAACAACAGCCCTGGTCCTTTGGGGCTGTGCTTCCCTGATTAACCCTTCCCAGCCTGGTAGCAAAAGCAACTAGCGCTGGTTTGATAGACACAAGTAGTTGGTTGCCTTCCCTCTTGCCCTCCCCACTGCAGTCAAGGGTGAAGAGGCATTTGAAGGGGTTATGCAGCTCCTCCAGCTGTTCCTTGGGCAGGATCTCACATGCTGGCACAGCATTCCTCCTGGTATTTAATGTGTATCTTGGATGTGGCTAAAATCTACTCATTAGCATATGTCATGCCTCTGCCTCCAGGCCCATATAGTCTCCATCTCCTTTCTCAGATACAGATTTAAAAAACAGAGTGGCTTTTGCTGCTAGCTGGGATGATCTCAGATTCAGCCCCTGAGGATGATAAAGGTAGCAGGTATGAAGCAAATATTGCAAATAGGCAGCTGGACATTGATCCTTCCTGCATGAAAGGCAGCAGGAGCCTTCTCAGCGAGAACTAGAAGGAGAAAGGGTGAGCGATGCGGGGCAGCTTTGCCACTTCCCACCTTTAAAGACACAGAGGTCCCAATTCTTTGCCCCAAATACCTCCTAATATACAGAATTAAGGCTCAGCATTTGTTCTGTGCACGCTGGGAGCTGGACCAGCTCTCTGAACCATCAAGGATGACATAGTGATGTTGCTGCAGTGTCCCATCACAGTAGGGTGAGATGTCAAATGCCACACACTTCTTCCCTGTACCCCAGGGAGCAGGAAGATACAACCTCTGCACGGGATAGCTCAGGGACCATACTTTTACAGGCAGCCAATAAAAACTGCTCAAGATTTACCTCCAAATTCATCACACAAGATGAGTCTGGAGATGTCTTTCCCTCCTGAGCACACAGCTGATCTCAGCTCAGTGCCTTGCTTTTACACGAAAGCTTTGGATCGGACCCGGCACACAGGAAACATATTCATTACATCAAAGGGGAAGCAAACAGGATGTCTGGACAAAGCACCAAATAAAAGGCTAATGACACAAATGGATGTTTAATACAATGACTTCCTCTGATTATCCTATAAGGAAACACTTCACATGCTGTCCATTTTGTGCATCCTGCAGCATCGTAATACGCTTCGGAGTCTGGGAGGGAATTTTCCACACTGTGCACTGGTGAGGTGGGGCCATGCTCCTACCTGCCTGCTGGAGATGAGATGGTACGGTACGGTACGCACAGCCTGCGTGACCTCCTCAGGGTCTCAGGATGCTCTGCCAAGCAGCAGGATGGCAGCTCAAGTGGAACAGCATCCTTCTGCCTCCCCATCACAAGGTCAGCATCCCCAGCACAGACAGAAGGGTGACAAGGCATCGCTCTGGTGGCTGTTCACTTTACAAAGCTATTCCTGGCGATACACAGGAGACCAGAGATACAATTTCCCCCTCTTCATAGCCAGCAAAGCATCAGGGGGTGGAGATAATACCAACACTGGGTTACCACTGCTTGGGTTTAGCCCCCAGCCTCAATCTCTCCAAGACTGTCCCACAGGCTGAGCCATCCCCAAGGCAGTTCAGAGCTGGGGAATGGGAGGTCACTGAACAAACTGAGTTTAAGAGAAATCCCTGCTCAGACGAAACCAAGACAGGATTTCATTAGCATAGCACTTGTTCCGCATGCTGCTGCTGATCTCTCTGGAGAAAAGACAACTGAAGCAACTGGGGGCAAGAGACAAGAACAAAATAGTTCAGTTTAAAAAAATAAATAATAATTGTTTCCAGAGTCACCATGACCTGATGACTGCTTTGGGTTAAACTAAATCCAACCCAACCTAATTGGCCAAAAGGACAGAGACAGCACAATGTAGGAGAATTAAGATAAGATTCGTTTTTGCTGGATAGAGAAGCCTGAGAAACTTCACTCCAGAAATCTCTTTTGATTTCTCTTTGATTTTTGATTCAAGTGAGAATTGAGCCCTCTATAGTCACTGAATAGCAAAATAATGACACCATTAGGAACACAAAGCTGAATGATTGGGGAAAGTTCCTTTCTAGTTTAAACTCATAGGTTTTGTTAACAGTTATTTCATTCCAGTGCCTAGCCAGCACTTTGTTTAAAAGAGGTCTTTGTTAATATTTTGATTATGTTAATAAACATTATTAGGCAAACCTGCCTCTGCACAGCCAAGGAAGGCCTCCTAGCAAAATCAGAAGAGAATGTTTGACAGTCCTAGAAAATATAAGACAAGGAAATAACACAGAAGAAAAAAAAACCAAAAAACGAAAATCCCCCAACCTGAGTAGTCTTTAACCATTCCAGCAAAATTAAATACATAAATAAAATTAAGACTAATTAAACAGTAAATTTCATTACAGCCTGTTTTCAAGGCACTGTTCTTCCAATGAAGGAAGTCTATAATTTGGGGAGGAAGAGGAATATTTTCTAATGCCTAAGTCTGACTTTCTTCCAGCAATTTATGCACTGTTTGTTAGGAGGATTCCACTGAAGAAAGAAAGAAAAAAACTCACAAAGAAAAAAAACCTCAACAAACAAAACCAAACCTTTTGTTCATTTCTTAGCAGCATCCTTGGGATAAAACTTGCTTTCCCAATGCAGTAAACGTAGTTTTGACCAGTACAGCCATCGCTGTTAGCAATCAGACTCTGGTATCTTTGTACATGGTGTGAATTATAGTTATTTCTGTATCAATGATGCAATAGCAGTTTTCTACCCATCATGAGCTGTTCCTAAGCTCAAGGGAAAGAGGTTCGTTCAATCCCATCTTTGCTGTGCAGCTGCTTTAGGAAAGAAGCCAGTCAGCGTTCCGTTCCCAGCCAAGAAAAATAATTTTTAGGAATGAGATAAGGCAGAATTTGATCTTATGTTTCCAGCTCCCATTGCAACCAAGGCCAAGCTAACAGACCTGTGGGAAAGCCTCATTGTCTCAGAGAGCATAGGTGTCACTGAGAAGACAGTTTGCCCCAAAGGGCTAGCGCTCCTCCCCCCAACGCCTTTCCTAGAGCAACACAAGGGATTAACTGGTCTCATTATTTGATAGCTCAAAGCTCCCTATTGATTCCCACCTACTGCTGACACTAAGAAATTACAATGAGTTGCAGTCAGTTTCCACTCTGGGACAAGACTCCTAGCAGCAATATGCAGGAAGCAGAGGGGAAGACTACAGTCCCATTACCCACTAGAGTAGACCAACACCAACAAAACAAAAAAAAATCTCAAGATGCAAAAGCAGGAAACCACCTTCATTCAGACTCAAGACCACCTCCTCTTCCTTCTTCTCCCACAAGAGCCCTAACCTCCATCATCACCTCCTCTTCCTTCTTCTCCCCCAAGAGCCCTAACCTCCATCACCACCTCCTCCAGCTGGGGAAATAAACTCCCCTTCCTTCACAAAGGACCCATTTCAACAGGCAGCAGCTGATGCTCTGCCACTTATTAGCATCCACCTCCAGCTGCTGGTTGATCACACGGCAGAGGAGGTTAAGTGTCACTGGAGCTTAGCAGCAAGACTGGACCTGCCCTTCTCCAGCTGCATCCGTTGTGCTCTTGGGGCTGGGCCAGGCTCAAGACAGAGGATCTGACGGGGTGGAAAAGGAAATTCTGTGCATTCCTCATCCGTAGCCTACATGCCAAGTGAAATGCAGCGATGAGCAGCCAGACTGGAGCACTTGTCTGAGGCTTCATTCTAGCTGCAAAAATTGCAGTGTGCTTAAAGCCAAGTTGCTGAGTTGGGTCCAGGGAAACCAGGCTGCTCGGGTTATGAAATCATTTACCCTCCAGTACAACTGCAACAGGTGAAATGTTAGGAGGAGCATAAATCCTGGGATGCACCCTCTAAAGACTGAATTCTGGCTAAGGAAAAACACCTGCCCTGAAATGTTCTGAGCATGTGATTTTAATTTTCTTTGACCTTTTCGTGTCTCTCCTTAGCCAGGCACAAAAATATCCTCCTCAGAAAAATTTCTGCCTGGAAATGATGGTCCTTTTTCCCCCAAGTCCTTTTAAAGGGAAGAAAATTGCTTGTCTTCCAGAAATATGCTGCTACGAACAAGCAATGCATGAACTGCCTGTTCGGAAAAAAGATTGTTTTCTGCAGGGGGAATTCTCTCACTGCTCATCTGTGCTCACGCCAGCTATATCCTATCAAACACATCTGTAATGAAATTAAAACACAACAGCAGGAAAACTCAGCATAAATGCAATGTGACCTTGATAATTAACAGTTGAAAAATTCAGCTTTTGGGTTCCCTGATCCCTCCTGCCGGTGCATTATTAACTTTGTAAACGGAAATCTCTCACAAGCAGAGACGTGGCTACTAATCACAGTGTCCTGATAAATGCTGGTGTGAATAGTTTCCCTTCACTGCCCCATCTGCCTGCATGGTTTGGGGGTGACTCTATTCCACCCCCACAGCAACACCAGCTTCTTTACTTCATCCCCTAAAGCCCTGTGCAGTTTGCTGAGTTGCCCCATTTCCAGGTCACATCTCCCCAGGAACTTCCCACCCCAGTCAGTTGTAACCCCACAGTGTAGCTGGGGCTCTGTGGGCATGAAGAACATAAAAAAACAGAGGAAGTACAAGAACTTACCATCACAAGAAGGTTTGCCTGATATCCAAGCCCAGATATGCCTGTCAGTTATGCAGCAGGCAACCAGACCTTTAAAACTTTCACCATGGTGGAGCTGGAACCGTCAATACTCATGCCAAGGGGGTAGAAGACTCTTCCTTCATAAAACATAACCTGTGCCTCCCCACCTCAGCCCAGCAGCCAAGACACCATCTGTAGCACCTCATCCGTTCCTTCCACAGTTGCTGACTTGGATGGGACATCAGCTGTGGTCCAGGACAGTTTGGAGAGACCTCACAGTCAGGTTTGAGCCCAGGCATTTCTGGCAAATCTACCTCTGATTCAGCAAGGCTGTTGGGTCTGGAGGCCTGGTTTTTGAAAACTCAGCTAAAATCACTAGTGAACACAGCAGATCTGGGAGATGGTGCCAAGAGCCAAAGTGAAACGAACTGCTCAGAAGAGGCTTGCAGGAAGCTGGTCGAGTTGCACTGGCATTGTTCACACAATGTTTTCTGCACCACAGCGTTTCTGCCACTGCTACCACCAATTTCACAATTGCTTGTAAAACAACTCTTGTCTTTGTAAATCTGTTTTCTGAAAGGGTTTATAACTCTCCCATTCACACCACTCAGTGTGGGACTCGCATCAAGCCACAAGGTAGGTGCATGGCCCAGATCCACACAGTGGTCACCTCTACATCTGCTTGGAGGAAGGTGGAACCCTCTTCGGACACCAATCCACCACAGCACTGCTGTGATCCAGGAAAGAGGAGTGATTTCGGAGGGGGGGGAGGCCAAGATTGGCAATATGTGAGGCACCATTAAAGGGGGACTGCTCCAGAGCTCTCCATACTACACATACCAAACTAGAAGTACCATAGCATAAAGTATCCCTGACCAGCTGACCTAAAACCACTTCTGCCTCCACATGAGGAACAGTTTCAGGCTGAGATGACTGTGAGCTTGAGTGGGACAGGCTGGGGGAATTGGCCACATAAAAGAACAGTCACAGATCAGTAGGGAAGCCAAGTGTGGGGGAGGTAGTTGGTAGGGATCTCACATGGGACCCTTTCTCCATCGAAGGGCTTAGTTAATAACTGCATCTGATGCCAGCAGCAAGGTACTTCATGTACTCATGCTGGCTAAATGGCCTTTGATGTTTAAATTTGCCCATGCCAATGCTTCTTTCAGTTGGATATGATACTCTCAACCCCCTTCCTAAGCCATCTCACAGTTGTCTCCTACAAACTGAAGTTGGGTTTCCATTCAGGGCTCACTTCTGCTGAAACGCTGTTCAAACTCAAGGTCGCATTCCTCCAGCCTAATTGGGAAACCTAAAACTCTGGCATAAATATTAGCAACAACTTGTGTTGCTTGGGTAGAGTGGAAGCCTCCCCAGGAAGGACAACGCCAGTGGGTGCAGGGGACAGAGCTTGCGCTGAGCTGGTACAGGGTTTAGTCTCTTGTTGAAGGACAAGTGACACATGAGCCATGGCTTTTCTTTCACATTTCTTCCCAGAAAACAATTGTGATCCACCAACAGCCTTGCAGCACATGTGCTGAGGGTAAACAACTGCACCACTTTTAAAACAGCGTGAACAGGGCTACAGTAACATGGACGGGTCTCCCTGCCCTAGAAAAGTTTTTCCAGCCCTGTGTCCAACGGTCCTGTTCCTTTGACCTTGCCTTTCTAACATTAACACATACCACACATTTTTCAAAAAAAAAAGCAACCAGCAAAATGAGATATTTGACTGCATTTGATCCTCCCTGGGAGAGACGAGAACAAAAACTCCTAATGCACCTTAATCCCATCACCCGAGCACTGATGAAAGACGGTTGATACTTGGGACAGGAGCACTTGCAAGGGACAGCAAAGCCTACAGTCTTTTCAAGGCTCTCACATCCCAGCCCAGCAGTGTCTGCCTATCAGTGGTCAGTGGAGCAACTCTCAAATATAATTTGGGGAGGGAGGTAGCCCAGCAGTTTCAGTGATGGACAACAAACACAAACTGCTCTGCAGGCGTTGGGTCCAATCCCCTCCTCAGCAGGAACCTCTGTGCCTCCACCTCAAAAAAACCCCCAACCAAACCAGACAAGTTGCATCCATGTGACCTTCACAAGCCACTCGTCTAAGGGAGAAGAAACCCTCTAACAAATACAATTAATCACTTCTTTAGCCCAAATAAACACAGTCTAGAGGAGGGGTGAGACCTTCAATGGGGGGAAGGCAGAGTCAAGCAGCAATTTCCATCCTGGGGCTGGGGTAAGGTGGCAAGAGCAGCCACTGGGGCTGAGCTGAGTACAGACTTGTCCTCATTTTTGTCCTTTGACCCTCTCCCCCCCCTCCCCACCAGCAGCTGAGACTTGTTTACCAGCATTTCAGCGGCCCATCTCCTCTTTCCATTAGCCCTCAGAGGAGGTGGGAGGGAGATCAGGAAGGAGCTTGCCAGGCTGGGAGGATGGTGCTTTGCAGGAAGGGCAAGGAGCTGCTTTGGGACAACACCACAGGGAGAGGCTGAGCCAATATTTATTGATGGGGGAAGCGTGGAGACAGCACCTGAGGTGGGCTCAGCTGCTGTGCCTGGTACACAGCATCTGCAACTGCTCCGATGTCACCAGTTTTGCCTCTGATGTCGCACATCTGGGGGCCCTTTCCCTGTTCTGATGATTAGACAGACGGTGTCAAAACTAGCCCCTCTCTGCCTTCGGGCTGTGTTTGTTCAGCACGGGGATGAGACATTTTCAGAATTCTTCCACCAAGTCTGACCTTGTAAGAGAATAAAATCCAAAGGAGCTGTTCCCCTTGCAAATGACACCATGGATTCCTCAGTGCTCCTGGACAACTGTGCCCCCTGGGTTAAATCTCAGAGTCTACCACAAAAACAAAGGGGACTGTCCTGCTGACAGTCAGAGCTACTGAATCCAACTGATCTGAGCCACTTCTGGCCAAAGAGATCAGAGAGGAATGATACCTGCTACAGGCAAAAGGGTAGGTCACCCATTCTCCTTGCTCCTTCTGGTAACCCTGTAGTTACCACAGCACGGCTGGTACCTGGGTTATAGCTCCGGGTTCTTGATGGGCACGGTGCTGAGACAGTCCTGAGCTGTCCCAGCTGTGGCCCAGGCCAGTGCTGCATTGTGAATGCCCCAATAAAACCTGCTCCAGGGAACATACGAAGGGAACAGCTAAGAAAACTCATCCCATGTTTTCAGTCCATGGCGAGAAATGAGCTCTGCTTGCCTGCAACAGCATCAGGTTTTAGATTTAGGATATTTATATTTATAAAGTTTGGCTTTTCTCTTCTTTGTTATTTTTTTCCTTTTTTTTTAAATAACTATTTTACAAGATAAATGGTGACCCTAATGACAAACTGTTGTACAGTGATTCAGGATGGACAGACAGAGAGACTGTATCTCCTTTTATTCCATACATCTTTCAGTCCAGCTGCAGTCAGTCAGCCTGGCTTAGCCGCAGGTATATTTGTCACTCAGGGACCCCAAAGATAGCGAAGGGCACAGATTTATCATTATTCCTGCAAACACAGGTCCCGCCTCCCCACCCTGTGCCTGGGAATTACCAAATGCCACACAGAACATATTGAGGATTAAAATTGAGGACCCCTTGGTCCCTGCGATGTCCTGCTTTGCTGTCAGCCCTGGGGACTGAGTGGTCCCCATCTCTTTGTCTCTGATCCGGACTTGGGCAGGTGGCGAGCCACTCGTCGGACCAGACAGCAGCCTTCCCTGTCACCCCGCAAGCATCAGGGTGTTGATAAATATCCATCTAATTGGAATTAGGGATTCTCCAGACCAGCCCTCCAACTGGAAAAATTAGCTAGTTTATTCCAATAAAGATGCTAATACGGGGGGCTTTGTGAAGGGCGAGAAATTCCCATTGTCATTCAGAAGCAATTTGTAGCGGATTTGAAGCCTTTGAAAAGGTGATGTGCTGGTGGCTGGGTTTGTATAATACCCATCCCCGAAATTCACAGCTGAGCATTCTTCCCCTCCATATGCTTCAGTGCCGACCAATTTGTATTCCCCCGGTGAGGAGGCGCTGGAGCAGAGCAGCAGGCCATAGCGAGCACCAGCGAGGGGAGGGTGGCTGGTCCTAGGGAGGGTGGATATCACAGCCCTGCATGGTGGGGATGGGGGTTCTGGGCTAACCTCTCTGAACTCCTCCACGCAGCTCCTTTGCTTTTTGGAGCTCCCACCTCCATTACTCTTCATTTCTAGATTAAAACCATCAACTCTGGAAGCAAAGTTAACACCATCTTTCCAGAAAAACACCAAAATCCTTACCTGCATTTTCCAATTCGATTTTATTTTTCCCCAAATTTCTCTTCAGCTGAAGCCTTCTGAACTGAAGATTATATATACAGGCTGGTGTCCTGCATGAGGCACCTCATGGGACTGCATTATCTAGGGAGGCTTAGGTTCTCCAGACTGCTTGGCTGGGGACGTTTTACGGACCTTCTAGCCAGACTTGCCTCTAATGCACCAGTCTCTGCAGGAAACCTAATCAGCATTTTAGGAGCGAAGCGCTTTTGCAAACTGCAACCTAAATTCACATAAAACCAAAATGCCTCCCCAAGCTACTCTTTGCAGATTGCTGCAGGATATATAATGATATAAAAATGTTTCTCTCATCTAACAGCTGCCTGGAAATGGAGGTAGAGCTCTGTATCACACTGAGGGACTATTTTTGCTGAGGGGGCATCCTCTTGCCACTGACCTTATGTCCTTTGCTCTTTCCGTCTTGTGACGCAAAGTCGAGGAGTGACAGCAGAAGCCATGAGCAGCTGGGATTGCTCCCCAGAAGTCCAGATGCACTTGACTCCTGTCCATCTCTCTGTCTCTATAGCTTTATCCGTGCGAAGCCTGGCACTGAATTTAATGTTTGCCGTGGATTGCATCGCTCCATTGAGTCCGTCTGACTGACAGGGGCTGCTCTACTATAAATGTTACGCTAAGGCCCTGGCTCAGCCAGGTATTTCAACTCGTGCCTAAATTTAAGCATGGGATGGCCACGCCAAACCCAAGGGATTACTCCCATACCTCTTGCAAATACCTTGAGGTCAGGTGGTTTAGAAGCACAGGCGAGGGAGGAGGAATATTTCTACCTGCTCAGGATCCTGCCTGCCCAGGTCAGAGCCCAGAAATGCTCACTCTCAGCCGTGGTGAGGAGGACCCCGTGGCTGCAGCTGCTGATGGGCTCCTTCCTGGAGATGGAAAGCTCAACAGCCTGTTCCACATTGTCTTTGCCCCATCTTCCTCTTTCACACCAGGGACGCTGGCAGACAAGCAGCATTTCAGTCCCCGTGTGGCAAAATTATAAATTCTCTGTTGAACCAAGGCTTAAATATTTTCTCTAGCAATACTTGGCAACAGAAAGGAATTCTGGTGTTTCTCAGTAGCCCCATTTACTGCCCAGGCTGCAGTTGAGCGGTATTGGGTTTTGATACTTACAGCAAATGTTGGTTTAAAAGTAATAGAAAGAAGAATATTAATAAATGGCTGCATAGGAAAAAAAAAAGGCGTCTTGGTCCCCTGCCAGGGTGGTTGATGCATCTGTGAGATTTCGCTTGCCACGGGTCTGTCGTGTGACCAGAGTGCAGATGAGGATCGTACCGAGTAGGAGAGTGGTCTTGGCTGAGCTCAACTTTCTGCTCGGAAATAAGCTAAATTCAGCTCTAAACCCCCCCTGAGTAGGGATTACAGAATCTGTTTGTGATCACAAAGCGCTACATAATTGTAACTGTATACTTACTTCTTTTCTTATCTTATTTGCAATGCTGATATCCATTTTGATGAAAATGAGGAAAAAAATTGTTTCTCAGACATTTTGGCCAGCTCTGAAGTAATGCTTTGCATTATCTACCCAGAAAGAATAGCTCTATAAACACAATAGCTTTTTTTTTTTTTAACCTCTTGAAAAATGGAGTGAAGATAGTACTTTATTTTTAGTTTCCAGTTGGCTTCATTTTCTCCATGGAGCTCAGACTGGGGAGTTGTGCCTTTTCCCCGGTCCCTCGATCGGGGTGGGTCCATAGTACCTTCCTCCCAAAATCAACACGGAAAGGAGCAGAAAGGAACCAATTTCACTGAAACAGCCCAAATAGGTAGGTCAGACCCAAGCCAAGGAAAAGTGTAAAGATCAGAACAGAGACCCAGCAGCACATGTTGATGGTACCCACACACCACAGCGTTCACAAGAGAGAAGGGAAAGGAAAAGCTGCCTTGCTCCTTGCAGTTCATCCCCCACTGGCTCACTACTGTCCTCCAGTCTGGAGACATCCATGTCCTCCCCATGGTCAAGAAACCCCACAAAACACAGGCTCCATTATCTGCTGGGGGGTCAGGTCTCACCTCCTTGCTTGGGTAACAGCATAGATGCTGGTAGTTTTGTAGCTCTGGGAGGATAAACACATCTCTGTCCCCCAGCCCTTTCTGTCCCCGGTGGTGACACATGCTTTAGCTCTGCAGTTTAGGCTCTTGGGGACCCCGTTTTGGTTTATCTCATGATGCACTGAATACAAGAAAGGGGCTGGAAGGAAAGATGTCCTTCTCTGGACACACGGTCCCCACATGGGGTTTCTCAGTGTAACCATCAGCTCTCCAAATGTAGCTGGGTCATCACCTCCTGAATGGTGCTTCCTGCCTCCAAAAAAAAAACAGGCACAAGAGGCATTTCCACCCAAAGAAAAACAGTTTCCACTGGTGACTTCTCCTGCCTCGCTCGAGAATCCTCCCTCCCTCCCTCCCTCCCTCCCTTCCAGGGCCCCCGTAGCTTTCGCCTCTTCTAGGATAAAAAGAGGTAGTCATTGATTGTATTAATAATTCAGAGCCTAATCTCACGGACGGGTGTTCACGGCCCGTGAGGTGGCAATCTTTCATCTTAAGATCAGGATCAGCCAGATCTTTTAGAGGTCAAGGAAGATAGCTGCAGTGTGGAAAATGCCTTCAAAATAATAGGTTTAGGTATCTCTTGTGTATGGATGAAAACAGCAAAAAAAAAAGCTTGTGTGTCTCATACCTTCCCTTGCCCCTGCACCTCAACCTGGTGATGCCCACAAACCCTTGAAGATGACTTCCATCAGCTTCAGTGAGCTGCGGAGTGATCTCTGCCCCATGCCCCAGCCCATCAACAAACCCCAGGTCATCTGAACCATCCTGCTCCTCAGGACAGCCACCTGCCTGCTGACGATGGATCTTGCCCTACCATCCCTCTTCTCCCACAGCCAAGCTCCTCCTTTAACTGCCTACTCGGTTGTGTTGTCTTAGTAATTTCTGGAAGGACAAAGTGCACTGGCACTATTTTCTTTGCTTGTTTTGTGGCCAAGCCGGTCCCAGTGCAGGGAGGGGGAAAAATTCATCTTCAGAACAAGTAGTTGATACTGGTCATAGGCACTACATTGAGGATTCCTGGGACAAGCAAAGAAAAGGAAAATCTGAGTATTCTGGACTTGATTTTCACCTGGCTGTACTTTGCACACCAAGAGCAAATTTACACCACTGCTCTTGGAGACTGTCTGAAAGGCCAATAGTCCATTCTCCATCAAGTCCTCCTCTTCTCCCACGACCTGTAGTTATCCATCTGCTGCATCTACAGCCATGCCCTGAGTGGGTGTTGTTCTCACCTAGGAGCAAAGCTCACGCAGAAGGGTGCCCTCAGAAGGGTGCCGTTACACCTGCACCTCGCTGGGTGTTTATGGAGGAAATGGCAACGTCAAAGACATGCACCTTGCACTTGGAACTGGAGGTGCCAACTCCTGTTGCCATGCCAAAGATTAAGGGCACGCTGATAAGAGCTGGGGGAAGTGGCCGGTGGAGACTTCTGAGAGTTCCCGCAAACGTGGCTGTGCTTCCTTGGGAGCCTCCCTGCTCCGGTTCCCGGTTCCCAACAGGAAGCAGGCTCACCACCAATTTGCTGCCACCCCAACGCGCTCCGCCGCTGTTACCAAGGCATTGCCAGCCCCCTGCGCATTAGCATTTCTTCTGTCTTGTGCTTTGTCTGCTCAGGGAAGCACTTCCACAGCACAATCTTCCCATTTTCTCCCCAAAGACGATGTCTTTGAGGTAGTGATCCTTCCCTCTTCTCCCCCCCAACTCCTCCCCCAAACAGTGGTGCCACAGTCCCCAAGGGCTCAGATTAGTAACGCTCCAGGGTACAGCATTTTACAGCCTGGGACTCCAGCCCGACCCACTGCGCACACCTGCAGGAAGGCCTGGGCTCGAGATCATTTCTCTCCCCCCGCTGCCTCTCCCCTCTTTGTCTGCTGCATTCACTTGGGCTTCTCCGAACAAGCAGTTTTGCCTTCTCTCAGGCAGGGTTTGTGCCTGGTTTCCTGTCTGTGCAGCATCCCAGGCCTGACAGAAGCAGCTCTGTCTTTACTTTAGTGTCCAGACACCGCAGTATCCAGAACTGTGAACTGATTTGCAAATAATTATTACGGAAGGAAGCCATTCCTCCTATAGCTGATAACTTATCTGGTATACATCAGGCTTCCCCCAGTCTTCTGTCTGTTCTTGCTTTAAAAATTCATCCCTAAACCTGTTTTTCCTTTGTCAGGGCTATACACCCGTAGTATCCACATTTAAGAAAAAGACCTCTTTGATGGCGGGGTTTCCGGAGCAGGGCTGTTTAGATTTGTTGTGATTAAATCACATCCATTTTCTAATTTGTACCTAACACGCACTCAAATCCCTCCTTAAGCCTGAGCTGTACGGGCACATTTTGCCTTTGCTGCTGACTTAATCAGGCAGGGGAGGGCCGCTGTGTGCTCTCTGCAATTGTTGTCTCTTGGACTAGGAAGGAAAAAAAAAAAAGAAAGGGGGAGAAAGAAACACTTTGCAAAGGGTTGCTATTTTGCTATTATCCACACGCTCCGGCGACAGTATATTTAGCGCGTTTGCGGCTCTGGGGCTGCAGTAATTAATTGTGTGTCTGACACTCTGGCTGGCACAGCCTTGCACCCAGAGCTTTCCCATCACAGCGGCGGAAAAGCAGGGACCCTGGTACCCACACATGCCAAAATCAATCCTCCCCGGCCTCTATGGGAGGTGGGTGCTCATTCCAGGCTCCCCTCGATGGTGAGGGGCCTGCCACACAGCCCAATTCCAGGTAATGCTGGGTGCTAGA
>VXBJ01003379.1:833534-904973 GCA_013400055.1 Nycticryphes semicollaris | reverse complement strand
TTTTGGTTGGTTGGTTGGTTTTTGAGATTGGAGTTTTTTAGGGGTTTGGTTTTTGGTTTTTTTTTTTGGAAACTGGATCTGCTCCCAACGTGCGTTGCTTAACGTCCTTTTTCTGAGCGTTTGAGTTGGAAAGCGTCGAAGGCGGGTGAGATTTACGGTGCAAGAAAGAACTTGATAGGAGATCTGGCTGGTTGCTTTGTTTGATTCTCCCTTCAGCAGTCAAATAAGGTGCAAAGAACTGGCAGAACGAGGCGATCCGGAGCCCGCAGGAGCGGGGCGCAGGCGGTGCTCCCCGTGTTGCAGGGCTGGGAGCGCGCCGGGGGCTTTCCTTGAAAGCTTTTTTGGGGTGGGAAAGTAGGGAAAAAGGAGGTGGGTGTGTGTGTGTCGGGGGATTTCTTCCCTGGAAGGTCCTTGCCTCTTTTTTTCCGCCCCCCTCTGCTTCCTGGGATTTTCTGGGTTCCCAGCAGGTTCCCAGCTCCCCGGGAAGCTTTGCCACCCCCTCCTGAGAGCCTCGGCTGAGCAGGGCTGCTGGAGGCTGCCCAAGCGGGTGCTTGGCGTGTCAGATCAGTGCCTCGCCGAGTCCTGCCCTATTTATTTATTTGCTTAACCCCCCTCCCACCCCCTACGCGCACACCCCGGGCTGGATTCCCGCTTAGGCTGCTCTCACACCCCACTGCCTCCTGGTCCTGGGTGAACCCCCACCGTGGAGCACCCTTGGGCTGGGGAGCGCTGGTGTGTGGGTCACCTTAGTGTGGGTCAGGGTGACCTGAGCCTGGGACAGCTGGGGAAGGAGGTTGGGGCAGAGCAAACCACTGCTGACACTTTTCCCTGGCAGAAGTCCTGCTTGTCCCAGTGTCAGATGCTCATGGGTGCTCTCCCTTCCCTGCTGGCACCCCAATTTCCCCGGGGTGCTTAGCTGACCCCCGCCTGTGCCCTCCTAGTACAAGCTGTGCCAAGTTTTCTTGCAAATCTTGTCCCCTCTTGTTCTTTCAAAATCTGGCCCTGGATGTTTTGCCTCAGATGTCAGGCTTTGCTCTCTCCCTTATACTCCGGTTTGCTTTGGTTTTCCCCATTTTGTCTCCAGCTTTCCCATTTCAGCTGTAGTACACTCCTGCCTCCATAACAAAACAAAACAAAACAAAAACAACCAACAACAACAACAAAGTGGGATTTTCCTGCCCTTGGTCCATCTGAGCAATGCAGTTGATTCCAGATAAGGATCCCTCCCTACTGGAGGTGTATTGGTTCGGTTGATAAATGGCTTTTGTCTCAGCGGCAGGGAGGGACGTGATGGCAGCATTAAGCCGAAATTGAGAAGGGGGGCTTAGAGGCTGTTAAAACAACACCTCCCCAAAGCTGTGAACGGGGAGCCAGGCCAGGGGGCCCAGGAAGGTGGCGTCAGAGGAACAACACGCCTGTACGGGATGCTGTCGGGGCAGAGAAAAAGGGAGGGATTCAAACGTAAACCTGGAAATATTTTGGCTTCCTTGTTTTGTTGCTCGCTCGGAGCCGGTCTCCTACTTGGAACAGGGAGTTCTCTACGATTGCCAGCAAGGCTTATTGTGGAGCGGGAAGGAGGTGCCTTGTTTTTCATGCAGATGGGGTGGATGGGTTGCTTTCTTCCACAGAAAATCCTGAAAATCCCAGCCCTTGGTTGCTGGGAACGGGTGAATACCAAGAGTGACTTTGGGTTTATCATGGGAGCAGCTGGGGTTTTTCTTCTTTGTGGCCCAGACAGCTGTACAGAATCAGATGTGCCCACAAAGGTGTTCACAGGGCTGGGCAGCCATATAAACTTCCTATGATGGGAGCTTTGCTCCATCTCTGCACCATCCTGCTGTCCCCGGAGCACCAGCCTGAGACACTGGATCAGGGCCCAGTGACAATGAGTTTCGTGGTCTCTCTTCTGGATCCCTGGTGGGCACATCCCATAATGCAACTGTAGGCGCTGACAGGGCAGTGCATGACCTGACTGAGCCCCTCCTCGGCCCATCAGTCCTTCAGAAGATCCCTTGACCAAGTCCTACAGCTCCCAAGGGGATGATCCTTAGTAGGACAGCAAAAAAGGTCAAAGACAAGGGGGTTTGGTCCATCTGGGTGGGTTTGCTTTGCTTTGCACATTGGAGAAGACACCAAACTCGGAATAAGCAGGCATGTGGGAACTCAGGGCTAAAAAAAAAAGGCATTAGGGTCCCAGGTGGTTTGAAGGGGGCTGACGTGAACTTGGGGTTGCCACGAGGCTGGAGTGATATGTGCTGGGGTGACAGCGAAGAGGTTTCGGGCAGTGGATGGAGGGATGCTCAGAGGTGGAGCTGTGGTGGGGCAGGTGATGAGGGGGTGCCTGGCCTTTTTCTGGCTATCCTGTCAAATCCTGTCTTGATGCTGCAGATCAGGAGTGATCTGTGCAGGCAAGGCCCTGCCTGGCTGTGCACGGCACCCGGAACGCACTTGTAAGAGGAGAGCCCCTAAATGCCTTTAAAAAGCTTTGTACCCTTGCACTTGGCAGCTACTGGGATGAAAAGAAGAGGATATTTATTCCCTTGTCCGTGAGCTCTCAAAATAACAGGGCGTTCGATTGTAGCCTCAAGATTGCATTGCACTCAAGTGCAGCCCCGGTTGAGTAAATCACTGCTTCACCAGCTGAAATTCCTGCAGCAAGGGGGAGAATTGAATTATGGCCAACTGCAAAACCAGATGCCATCCCCTTGATGAAGTCATCGGGCTCTTGCTGCGGAGAACAAGCTGGCTCCTACACACACGCAGCCCTCGTAGGCGCAGACTGAGCCGCTCTGTCTAAAGGCCCGGTCGTGGTGTGCGGGGCAGCCGGTGGCTGGCGTCCCTGCAGATGCGAGAACAGTAAGTCCTTCAGGGTGGAGCACCAGAAGGCTGTCGAGTCCCACTTTCCTCTGCCTGAGCATCCCGGGGAGTCATTTAATTCCCAGCAAGCAGAGCTATCCTTGCACGTACCAGGGTTTTATGGGTCAGGCAGAGAGCAAGCTTCACTTGAGTCCAAAGTATTTTCTCCTCCCTCGGTTTCCTCTCCTTCCTGGACAGCTGTTGACTCTGGTCCCCAAAGCCCTAATAATGATCTACGGCGTTTTGGGTTTTGGACGAGCTACCTCTTTTTTCTTGCCGTGTGACACACTCCAGACGGCCCTCACTGAGATGACAAGGACATGTGGCAGGACGTTTTAGGGACAGATCTTGGCTCTGGGCTTTGCCAGCCCACGGTGATGTGAGATCACCCAGGGCCTGTTTCTGAGAGCATCGCTGTGCTGGGGATGGGAGGGCACAGAGCAGCAGGACTGAGGGGGGGTTGGGTCCAGTTAGAAAGTTAACTTTTTCTCTTAAAACCTTCAGCTCAGGGTGGGGGAAGCGATCAAGTGCATTTAAAAGTAAATAAACCTCTGAAAGTCCATGGCTGTTAAGCAGGAACAGCTATTGCTGCTTCCCTGGGATGTGAGCGGTGGGGAGCGGGTCTGGTGCTGGGTGGGAGCCCAGCGTGTGGGAGGGGATCCACTAGATCCCCGTGTAGTCCCAGCATTAGTTGGGTGCCCACATGGGTTTTCAGGGGGCTCGTGGTGCTGCTACCTGCCAGCCGGGCAGCTGCCACCCCACGCCCTGCGCGCAAACCAACGCCTCCGATTGAGATGCCGCAATTTTTTTGGCAGGCGTTTAATTGTATAAATTTGCCTCGTCCAGATTTATGTGCTCCGGGCTTTTATCCATCTCCTCGTTTCGTGTCTCATTTACCTCTGCGTTTGAAGGGTTGAAATTTCACAAGAGCACGGTGGGGATGATTATTCCTAGAGGGAATCCACACCTGTGAGCAGAAAGCGATTCCCTGCCAGCTCCGCTGCTGCCCGGGCGAGGGGGAGGAGGGCGAGGGACCCACTGCCACACCTGGGGGGCCCCCGGGCGCTGGTGGGTGGCAGCCGTGCCTTCAAAGGCACCCTGGGAAAACAGCTTCAGCGTGGGGAGAGTGATGTCTGCTGGAAACCTGAAACACTCGGTGATGTGATGGGGGTGGCCGGCAGAGGTGGCCTTGTCTGGGTACTGCTGCTTTCAGGATGGGGACATGGGTGGTGCTGGCCAGGGAGGGGGGAGGAAGCTGAGGGTGATGCTTCATGCAGGGGATGAGAGAGTGAATCCACCTCTCTTGCCACTGGGCTTGTTTTGGGTGAAACCCTTCACTTCTCCTGCATCCTCATCTCTAAAATGGACCACTCCCTTCAAGGAGTTCTACCGGCTCTGGAGAACTCTTGGTGAAAGTGGCTGGGCACTCCCCAGCTGGGAAAGCCCAGGCGTGCAGCTCCAGCCCCACTTTCCAGCCCGCAGCACGCTGTGGCAGGGATCCAGCTTCATTAGCACCCTTCTGCAGATGGAGATGACTTCCTTCCCACCCTCCTCATCCTCCATCCACCAGCTCGCGCTTATGCATCTGCGGAGCAAAACCCACATCCTCCAAACCATCCACCAGCGCTGCTTCCTCTGAGCTGGTGGGACCTCAATGGTTGTGGCGAAGCCAATGGCTGAAGCCTGAATCCCAGGATGAAGTTATAAGAGCAAAGTCTGCCATTCTGTTACTGGTTTGGCTGTAAATTCCAGTTCCTCCTTTCAGCCCATTGTGCCTCCTGCATTTCCCAAGATTTGTTGGTAATTGTTAGAGGAGCATCATCAGCCGCTTGTGGCCCCAGCTATGAGCTCCATGGTTGATGCCCTCTCAGATGGTTTCTGCTTGCCCTTATTCCCAGCATGGGGATGTCGAGGGGAGTGTGGAGGAGTGATGCTCACCAGGGTGGGGGGGCTGGGGAGAGATGCACTCGCCCCCGCTAAGCATGCTGGGTCAGTGGTAAGCTGACTCTCGGGACCAAAAGAGCTGACTAAGTGACAGGAATGATCAAGGGCTCCTTCGGCAGCATCCAACGGTTCGAGCTCGTGAAGGCACTGACTCTGCTGTTTTCCTGCCTGTGCTTGCCCAGTGTCTCCGCGAGGGCAGGAGAGGAGAGACTGGGGGGCCATGCTGAGGACAAAAGGGAGTTGGCCGTGGCAGGTTCTCCAGGTGCTTTAGTGATTGACAGGGGTTGAAACGAGAAAACTTCTTCTGTATTCCTCCTTTGACTTAACCTGGAGAAAGCCTTTCCCCAGCATCCTCTTGAGCAAGACAAAGGCCGGGCTAAAAGAAGCTGCATGGATTGACGTGTGCTCTTGGATACATCTAGAATCACTCGTATCAGTGGTCCTTTGCCTGGATTTCATGCATCTGCTGCTTTTGCCAGTGGGAGAGAGCACAAAACCCAGGCCCCAGCGTGGAAGGTGGCCCCTCCGAGCCAACCTCCCCCTGCATGCCCGTGCAAAATCTGAGCTCCAGCACTTTAAGAGAGAGTCAGGTTTATTTTTCTCCTTCAGTTCCCTCCTCCTGGTCCTCCTCCCCCCACTTCAGTGCAACTGAAACCTGATCTAATCCCTTTGCACATGGGTAATTTATTGGTCTATTGGGCTTTTCTTGATGGCAAATTGCATTGTCTTTCTTCCTGGGTTGAGGCTTTAGAGCAGTTTGCTGCATTCCTGCAGCTCTTTTCTCAGGGCTGATCTTTCACACCCCCTCTGAGCACAGTCAAATCAGTTTTATTGGGCCTCTTTGTTATGCAAACAAGGCAATAATAACCAGGCTATTATTCTGCAAGATTGTGCTTGATTAACAGTTCAAAGGAGGTCGCTGGAAGAGCCCGGGCGCACAAATCCTTTCACGAAGCTTGGGTCAGGTGGCCCTTGGGTCTTCCTCTCCCCACGGTGCCCTTTGGGGCTCGGGAGAGCTGCCCCTGCCCACGACACACCATCCATCAGGGCTGCGGACGGCACCGATGGGTTCATTTCTCTCCCTGACGTGACAAGGCACCGGTTGATGCGTGTCGGCCTCGTAGCTCATGCAGGCACCGAGACGTGGGTCCAGCATGGTCCAGAGGTGGGGTGGCTCACGTAGACTTCACCACTGGGATGTGGACAGTGCGAGGGGCTGGATGCAAAGGGCTGCTGGCTTTCACCCCTCTGGTTTTGCTTTGGACTCGGGAAATCTTCCTTGGAAGGGATCCTGTCAGCCAGGTTTTTGAGGAGCGGCGTGGGGTGTTTTTAACTCTCTCGGGGTCATTCTGGTGCTGATGGTCACTGCTGTCCACCCAGGAGCTGAGCAGCCCACATCTCCTTGAGGCTGGTAGATGTTACTGGTATTTCGCGCCTCCAAGAATTGTGCCTTTCCTATTGAGGTGTCAGCATAAATATGTTTATTTAGATTACTTAAATAAATATGTGTTTAGGAGCCTGAGTCGAGGTGCTCAGATCTGAGGCCAAAAGGTAATTACGTTTTACTGTGTTCTCCGAAATAGCCTTTTACTCCATGTGTGAGGCTTGCACATCTACTCCTCAATCCATATATTTGGAAAGACGCAGGATGATGTATTTGCATCACATGTGGGTGATGAAATACTTTCCAGCCCGTTAGGAACCGAGAGGATATTAAGCAACATCTCTTAGCAGTGAGCACTTTAAAATTAACAGGTCTGCTTAACGTGCACCCAAGAGTCTTAATGGAATTGGCTTTTGCTTTCTGAAATTAATTTCCCGTCATTGTCTTTCCTAGAGAAGTGACGGGAGAACAAATGAATTGTTGATTTTGCACTGGTTTTCCAAAAAAAAAGTGTGATTTGGGTCAATGACATCCAGGTAGCCTGACACCAGCCGAAGGGAAATTAGAGGGCACTGATAAGTAGAAGGCTGTTGAAGTGAGATGCGTGCGTGGAATAGGTCTGAACCCTTGATTTAGCAGCATGTCATATAACATACCAATGACAAGGGCAGAGCGGTGGGACCCAGGTCATGCAATACCCCATGTGGGACCTTACTGGGGCGCAGGTGGACCAGTGGATGCTTGAAGGATGGAGGACCGGTGCTTTGCAAACTGGGAGCTCTGGAAAAGGTCGCGGCCAAACCACATAACTCGGTGCCGGCTTCAGTGCGACACCCTGGCGAAAGGGGTGACCTTGGGAGAACGGGGAGTATGTGTGTGTCCCGTGTGGTATGGCACATTAGGGTGGCAGATTTTTTGCAGGAAACAAGCCTGCCGGAGGGAGGACTGGTGGTAGGGCTGGGCAAACACCTTCCAGGGAGAACTTAAAAGTGCAAACCGTTTAGCTTATCTCGAGGATTGACAAGGGACTTGATTGCAGTGTGTAAATATCTTTGTGGGAAACATACTGGTTACTAACGGACCTTTTACTGCTTTGGAGAAAATCGCTGCTTCTTTTTATGTCCATACAATGAAGTCTGATAAAATCCACTTAGAACTAAGACCCGCGTTTTGTAAAGGTGATAAACTCCTGAAACAGCCCGTGGAGGAAAGGGGTGGCTTTTCAGATGGCACAGACCGCAGAAGTCCTCATGGGAGGTATACCTGAACAAACATGGGGCACCGGGCTGTGCACAGGGAGGACTGTCTTGGTCCAGGTGATTTCATGATTTCTTCTGGCTTTAAACTTCCCAAAACTGTGATTTCAAGATAATGAAGGAAATTTTGTGCCTCGTTTGAGTGTCACCAAGCCCTTGAAAAGAGAAGATGATAGGGAAAATTGGGAGGTGTCTGGGCTAGCAGGGACTGCAATCACCCATCCTGGGGACGGAGGACCCTCTGCCATGGAGAAGGGTGGTGGCATCACCCAGACTCCCCGGGGGTGTCTCACAGATCCCAGGAGAGCCAGGTTCCTGCTTGAGAGGGGTTTATTTCCGTGCTAAGTCATCTGTGGTTGAAAAACAGATCCATTGTGAGTCGATGGAAAATAGATTATGAGAAATTGAATAAACATCATTTCTTGGCCTGGGTACAAATGAGCCTGCACCGCTGTGCCAAAGCTGCTGCCAGAGGGGACGAGGCAAAGCCTGCTTGTTGGAGGGGGAGAGGGTCGTGCCTGCTCTTCTCCATGGCCTTTATCTGCTGTGGTCCCTCCCCAGCAGCGGAAGGGCTTTGCCAGACCCAATGGCCACCAGTGTGGTTGGAGAAGCGACTCTGGGACGGCTCAGGCTAGAGCGGCTGGGGAGGGACCCACCGCCTCTGCTGCTCAGCACCTGGCTTTGGAAATATCTGGCCTTATATGGGGCCCTGAGCGAAACAGCAAAAAGGGTGCCAAAACCCGAGTGATAACATCTTAAAGAAGAACGCTCCCCCTTCAGGCCCAGGGAGGAAGGAGATGGGCTTCCCTGCTCATGGTTTTGTTGGTTTTTTTTTTTTAATGTCAGTACCTTATAAAGTCATGAGTGACCCTGGGGCTGTGCGAGGGATGCTCGGGCATGGGGATGTGTTTAGAACTACCAGGGGTGAGGGGCTGTTTTGCAGCAGCCCACCCTGTCTGTAGGCTGTGACAGCTCACGCCTGCATCTCCTCATCCAAGCAAATGAACCACGTCCTTAAAGAGCAACAGGTTACAGCTTTATTCCTACCAAAAAGGAAAACCCCCATCTACACCACGGCTGAAGGGCTGGAGGAGCCTGGGCCCTGCAGGCTGCTGGCTGGAAGGGATGCTCTGCAACCCTGCATCCCGGTGTAGCCGTGGGCTGCAATGGGGTGTGTGGGTCCCACATGTCCAGGGATGTGTCCTCCAGCTCCTCCCCGGGGCTGTGCTGGCAAGTGTGTCTGCAGTGACAGGCCACATGCGACCTCAAGGCATCCTCAAGCTGTACATTAGCATAACTACTAGGAGAGCAATGATTTTAATTGCCTGGTGCCGCAATTGTTTGGGATAACTGACAACGGTGGTGTGATCCTGCATGGTATTTTGACTCCTGCCTTCCACTGGGAGGATCCTGGAGACCTGCAAAGCCTCTCATCAGAGGGAGTGAGGTGCTTTTTCCTTATTTTCCCACCCTGAGAAACCCACACTGCGAGAACCTCGCCCCAAAACACGTCTGCTTGCACTCCATGTGCCAGCAAACTCGCTTGCTCCTGTCACTCAGGCTGTGATGTGCGATCACCTGCATTAAATGCCATCCCTTACCTTCTCCCTCTTGAGTCTGGACATCCCTTACCTTCTCCCTCTTGAGTTTGGGCATCCCTTACCTTCTCCCTCTTGAGTCTGGACATCCCTTACCTTCTCCCTCTTGAGTTTGGGCATGCCTTACCTTCTCCCTCTTGAGTTTGGGCATCCCTTACCTTCTCCCTCTTGAGTATGGGCACTGTGCTGGCTGTAGCATATTGCAGCAGCCGTGTTTGAACGTACAGCCTTCCCACTGGGGACATGGGCTTTTTCTACATGCTGCTGGGAACAAGACAGCATCATCTACATCATCTTTCTCACCCAGAAGAAACGCCAGGCAAAGCAACACTGCATGGCAAGGCAGAGGCTGCGATGGGAAGCCCACTGAGAAGCAGAGTGGCTCTGGGGGGAAAACCACGCAACTGGGGTGGAAAAGAAAGGAGCGTGGAATAAGAAATGTTTTTAAATTTGACCCATCGATTTGAAGGCTTAGCAGAAGGGTGAGCCCACGTCCCGGGCGAAAAGCTTGTTACGGAGTCACCTCTGGTCGAAAATGAGTTAAAGGCTTTCCACAGTGCTCCTGGCAGGTTTGAATGGGATGCTACCAAGACAAAAGGGCTCGTTTATTAAACATGAGTTTTAAAACTGTGAGGAACCTGTCACCTTTTCCTATTTGCACTTCACTCTTCTTGGAATGGGAGAGGAGATGGGGTTGTTTCTTAAAGCCGGACTGCTTAGTGGTTTATAGCCTTGGTCTCCCTTTCTGATTTTCCAGCACCAGCTATGTTTAGGTTTCCAGCACTGCCATGTTTAAAAGTAAAACGTACTGTTTTCCCTGAAACAATACTGGGTTTTGTAACTTTCTTTTTAAACAAATCTGAAATGGTTTTGGCAGAGGTGCCTTACAAGCCTCCTTCTAAACAAACCCCGGGCCGGGAACGTATACGCCTGCGAGAGGCACCACGAAAGCATCTGGAAATGGTGGGGCTTTTCTTCTTGTCCTTCTGCTGCCTTTTGTGCTTGAGTCTGTCCTGTCTCCAAGCCCACTGAGGGGGTTGACTAAGAGGAGAGGAAGGAAAACAGCATGAACCCAAACTGGCAGGGGCAGAGCAGTGTCTGTGCGACATCCAGTGATGGCCATGTGCTTTTTTGCACCACGGCTGCTTTGATGTTTGCTCCAAGGAAGCAGACGTTTGGGGGGAAGGAAAAAAAAAATCCCAAACAAGGATGTGAATTTTCCTTGCCTTCCACCACCTTGCCAGCAGGCACTGGGGCTGCGGATGAGCCCGGTGCTGCCTTTGGCTTTGCCTCCACACGGGCAATGCAAGGTGCGCGCGAAGGGGAGACGAGGGCTCGGCTGGCATCCCCGTACCCAACCATGCTGGTTTTTCTCCTCCACCTCTTGTTCTTTCCCAGTGTTCCTTCAGCTCCCAAGGGTGGGCAGAGGCACACAGGAGGCATGAAAGAGGTTTTTTTGGCTCCTGCTTCTTTCCGGGGGTACGGGGACACTGGCAAGCGTTGCTCCGTGCACCGGTGTAGCCAGGAGGATGGTGGGGTGGCCACTGGCTCTGCTGTAGGGTTGGTCACGACGTGGATCCTGCTCTGACCTCCACATGTCGACGTGTCGGGGGCACAGAGGTCATGCCGGGGATGGTTTTCCTCATGCCCATGAAGGTGGAAAAGGAAGGCAGGCAGATTTTTGCCCTGATAAAGCTCCATCTGGACACAACGCACAGTAATTCATGCAGCAAGAGCTTTGAATGTCAAACGCTAAAAAGGCATTAAAACACCCACATTATCCCCCCACATTAATGATCCCCCCTCATCCCTGATAATGAATATGTCCCATTCTTCCACACCCTGGTTTTCCCCCAGGAGCATTAGTCTAAAGGCTGGATGTTCTTTCCCTTCTTGCCTTAAATTGGGGCAGATCCTGTTGGTTTCTTTGGCTTTGATGCATGAGAGTTTGGGTCATGTGAGAGGATCATGTCTGGTGAGCAAGGCCCGGTCACGCGGTAGAGCCAATGTCATGAGTTTGGGCTGTGGGAGGAGGACACCAACCTCTTGCTGGGGGTAGAGTTGGAGGTAGAGTTGGATGTCCCTCATGCAGGCGTGCAAGCATTGACCACCTTGTGTTTTCTTCCCCTCCCGCAGTGACAACTCCATGCAAGATCCTCAAGTGCAACTCTGAGTTCTGGGCAGCCACGTCAGGCTCCCACCACCTGGGGACAGAGGAGGCGCCCGAATTCTGCACGGCGCTGCGCGCCTACGCGCACTGCACCCGCCGCACCGCCCGCACCTGCAGGGGGGACCTGGCCTACCACTCTGCCGTGCATGGCATAGACGATCTCATGGAGCAACACAACTGCTCCAAGGATGGTCCCACGTCCCAGCCCCGCCTCCGGACATTGCCCCCTGGGGACAGCCAGGAGCGCTCCGACAGCCCTGAAATCTGCCACTACGAGAAGAGCTTTCACAAACACTCAGCTGCCCCCAACTATACCCACTGCGGGCTCTTCGGGGACCCCCACCTCAGGACTTTCACAGACACTTTCCAAACCTGCAAGGTGCAAGGGGCTTGGCCGCTTATAGACAATAACTACCTGAATGTCCAAGTCACCAACACGCCGGTGCTGCCTGGCTCCACGGCCACCGCCACCAGCAAGGTGAGCCTTGGGCATGTCTCTGAGAGCAGAGGTGGGCAAGGGCAGAGAGGTGCTTCTGGACAGCCTTTCTTCCCACCATCTCTCCTCTACCATTTGCACATCTCCTTGGGTGAGACTGGATTGGAGCTCCTCTGAATTTGAGTGTTTGGCCCTAAATATCAGCCACCCATCTTTCCTCTGTTTCTTCTGTCACTTATCTGGCCGGTGGTTTTTTCCTGAGCACATCCAGCCCCATCGTGGTTAGAAGGCTGAGATGCTGCAGCTAAGAGGGCAATCATGGCCACCAAAGTTGAGGATGGCAAATTAAGAGGGCTCCCACTTGGGGTACTCCAGGTTTCTGTGAACAGCCAGATCAGGAATGATGGCGGCACCTTTCAGGAGACAGCCAAGGTCCAAGCAAACCCAGCATTGCCCTTCAGGGAGGCTCCAGTTCACAGGCAACAGCCTGGAGGGAGCTAAGCTCCTCACACTGCTTTCTCTTTTGCCCAGGCTTGTAATTGTCTGTGGTTTGCAGCCAAGTCAAGGCATTTTGTGGGGCACAGTCTTTTTGTGGTGGTGCTTTGACAGCCTAAATAAACATCCTGAAGGTACAGGACAAACACTGAGAAAACCCAAGTGAAAATGTGCTGTCGTGATGCAGCAGGACTTGTGTGACATAGCCTCAGCTTCAGGAGGCCTCAGCTTCATGTTGCTCCATGGTGCACAAGCTCTAAAGCTAACAAGCTGCTTTTTGTACCAAAAAAGGGGAGGGTTAGATGGAGGCAGCCTCTTGCTTTTGGAAGATTCCCTGTCCCGCTATGTCTGGGAGATCTGCTTCTCCCCGTGTGTGGGGAGAGAAGCACATGTAGGACAGGGACTGCTTCTCAGCTTTGGATATGACCTATTTTTAGCTGAGCTGGAGCTGGCATTTTGGTTTTGGCTTGTCCTTACTATACCTCACTTAGAGATACCTAATGATGCTCTCAAGTCCTTACCTACCAAAAGGCATCACAACCTGCTGAAGCTTGCAGGGAAGTCTGGCTTGAAGAAAATGGTCCTTACGGGCCCCAGGGACCTGGAATTACTCAGTTGGATCCTAGGATCACTACCTTAATTGAGCCTTTTCGCCCGTTATCTGCCTCACGGGCTTGTGGTGAGGAGGGATTAGTCATGAGATCTGCAGCATGAGCTGTGGAAATCATTACTGGGTCATTGCTAGAGGACCATGTGCTGTTGGAAAGGGTGGGAGCTTCTCAGTCCACAGAGCTCTTTCTTTGTGTTTTTGCATGATGTTCTCTGGTCTACCCTTCTTCTTCCAGCCAGAGGTGGGGCTGAACCCAGAGGAGGTAGCAGGAGGTTCATGTTAGGGTTAGTGCAGCCTGAAACTCAGGGCATGGTGGTGCCTCATGACATGTCTGAGGAGGGGAGAGCAAGGCTGCCGTGGGGCTGGGAGCATTTGGGCACTTGGTGAAGGAGTGAGTGGGAGAGAGGGACATTGCTGGGGCTCTGGGCAGCTCCAGGCTCCTTACCAGCACCACTGGGAGCAGAGGTGTTGGGAGCCACCACCATACTCAGCCCAGTCCTTGAGGAGCCGCAGTTTTTCCCTTCATCCTCAGCCCTTGGGCATATCTGCCCTGGAGCTGCTGGAGACATCTCTCCTCCACTCCTACCCTACTCTGGTCAGGTCTCAGTCTGCCCTTTCATGGAAGGAGGTGCAAGAGGAAGAGCAAGTCTGCAAGAGGTGAAAGAGGAAGCATAGTTTGCATGGGAAGATGAGCAAGTTGCTCTTCCTCTCATGCAAACTCTACTCTTCCGCATCAAGCCTTCCCTGCAAAGCCAGGTCAGCAAGGGAAGAGCAAGCTCTGTGCGGTCCTTCCTCCAGCAAGAGACCTGTTTTTGAGCCCAGCCGGGGTGGGGAGCCATGTTGGGCTCAGTCTACTCCCATATCACTCCTCAGAGAGCGGAGAAGATTCTATTTGTGCATGGCCAGGGAAAGGAAGAAGGGTTGTAAATGTCATGGGAGCCAGAAGAGAAGCTCCACCCTCTGTAGGAGAGTCAGGGCTCATCCCCCTCTACCACTTGCCAGGCCCTGGGGGCAAGACAGTGCTGCATGCACAAGCATGCCACCACAAGCCTGTGAGTAGTGATACTCCAACCAGCTCCAGCTACAAGTGTTGGGCCTGGAGATAACAGCTCAGATCCAGATGGTATGTTCAGTCCAGCGTCTGGGTCTTCACTCCATACATAGTATCCTCATCCCTGTGCTGAAGCAGGATGTCCATATCTGGGTGGCTAAAATTTGGGGCAACTTCTTAGAAGGAAGCTCCTGCCCACAAGCTGAAGGCCACAATCCCAGCTGGGCTGAAAAGACAGCTCTTCCACCTCCCATGCTGCTCCTGGTGGTGGCCATTTCCTCTCAGGTGTCATTCCTGCTTGTGACTCTTTCTTTCTTTCCTCCATTGCAGCTCACCATCATCTTCAAGAGCTTCCAGGAGTGTGTGGACCAAAAAGTGTACCAGGCAGAGATGGACGAGCTCCCCGCTGCTTTTGCTGACGGCTCCAAGAACGGTGGGGACAAGCATGGAGCCAACAGCCTGAAGATCACCGAGAAGGTGTCAGGCCAACACATTGAGATCCAAGCAAAGTACATTGGCACCACCATCGTGGTGAGGCAGGTGGGCCGGTACCTCACCTTCGCTGTGCGGATGCCGGAGGAGGTGGTCAATGCTGTGGAGGACCGGGACAGTCAGGGCCTCTACCTGTGCCTCCGCGGTTGTCCACTCAACCAACAGATTGACTTCCAGACCATTCGCTCGGCTCAGGCCACAGAGGGCCGTGCTCGTAGGAAGGGGCCCAGCCTGCCAGCCCCTCCCCAGGCCTTCACATATGAAACAGCCACGGCCAAGTGCAGAGAAAAGCTGCCCGTGGAGGACCTCTACTTCCAGTCCTGCGTCTTCGACCTCCTCACCACGGGGGATGTCAACTTCATGCTGGCTGCTTACTATGCCTTTGAGGACGTGAAGATGCTTCACTCCAACAAAGACAAGCTGCACCTCTATGAAAGGACACGGGACCTGGCCCCGGGCAACACAGCTCCCTTGGGGACCTCCCCCGCCCTCTGGGTAGCACTGTTGTGTTTGAGTCAGTGTTGGTTGGGTTTGTTATAGAGGTTTGCTCCTTCTCACCATGGAGAGTGCGGAAAGAGGAGCAGGGAGGGGACCAGGGATGAGATGGCAGCGCTGGACAACAGGAGGCTGGATATCAGAGCCCCACGGGTTGTCCTCAAATCTCAACCCTTTTCTTCAGCACCAGGTCCTCCACTTTTCCAGCTCTTGCCTGGGAGGAACATGCTGCCAATGGGACTGGTCAGGGGTTTTTGCTGGACTGTACATTGTCTGGACCTTCCTTGCCTCCCCATCCTGTCTTCTTCCTCCTCCTCCCAGTAGAGCGGGTGCTAAGGAGCCCCCACTTCCTCGTAGCTCTTTCCCAGGTCTGGAAAATGCACGTAGTGACTGTGACATTGGCCTGTGTCACCGTGGCTTTGTCTTTAGAGAGCAGAGCCTGCGAGGAAGGTGCAGAGCAGAGAGATGGGGCTGAGCCTGTCCAGCACAATGAGGCTGGGTTCTGCTTTTTGGGCATGTCCCACTCTCCCCGCAGCCCTGTTGTTGTAGAAAGTGGTGCAAAGGGCCAAAATGGTGGGGAAGAGTCCCACATTTGCCCACCTCCAGTGCCCGGCATCTTCTGGGTGGTAGAGGAACATGTTCCTCAAGCCTTGGCTTGAGTTTGCTGTGGTTCAAAGGGCATCTCCTGTTCTAGCCAGTTCATTCGTCTGATTTACTCGGTAGTTTTGTTCCTGGCTTCCTTGTCTCTGCCTGGACCCACCGAGGACTCTTGATGGCAACAGGAGAAACCTGGCCAGTATTCAAGCGGTTTCTGTAACTTGTGCCCAGCATTGGATGAGTTCCTTGTGCTGTTTGCTGCCTGGTCCCCTAGAGCTGGCAGCGGGGAGGCTGCTCAGTGGGAGACCCCATCCACACCTCCCTCCAGCCCTGCACCCCCTCGCCTGCTCACAGCTTGGCCGGGCCCCTGGGATGGAGCAGGAGCATCGCGCTCTGTTTATTTGCTGCTAGGTCTCTGCTCTGCTCCTCGTCCTGGGGCCACGACTTGCAACCCCATTGCAGACCAGTTGCACCTTAAGCCCTTCTGGGCTTGTATCAGAAATGGGGAAATGTCAGAAATCCAGCCAGAAGACAGGATGCAGCAGAGGACCCCCCTCCACTCCCCCGACTGCCCCCAAATGTCTGTTCCCTGCCTTGAAACCATCAATAATCTCCTCCCCCCACCATGTAGTGCTGCCCATCACCTCCTCTCCGTGTTCCTCTGTGGTTCACCTCATTGCCCACTGAACAAACAGCAAGACCACCTTTGGTCTGCATCTTGGAGACCTCTTGATGGGTTTCCCCTCCTTCCCTTGGGGGGAAGCTCCCAGAAACAAGCCCCAAAGCACGTGTCACTCTTGGGGGCACCTCCTGCTCTCAGGGGAGGTCTCTGGGCCTGATGAGACAAGCTAGCACCAAAAGAGGTGGGAACAGGCTACATTGGGCAGTCTGAACTGGTGCCAAGAGGCAGCCTAGTGTAAATACTCAACGTGACTATTCATTGTGTCCTAACAGCTCTAGAGCTCCGTTTGTAAAGCAGCAGAGAAATGCAAAATTGTGTCAATGGATGTAATTTATATTGTCTCTTTAATATATAGAGCCCTGGCATTGATCTCGTGTGACTGTACAGATGAAGAGATGTAATTGGTTTTTAAATGTTTAAGGAAAAGACAAGAAACAAAAAGATGTGTTTACTACTTTGCTCCTTGCTTTGTTTGCTGGTGCCCCAGGTATTCTGTTTAGGGAGATTTTGAAATAAGGATATCACAGTTGGGAGGCGCCAAGGAGAGCAGCCACTGGACCGTGGCACAGGACAGCTTTTGGTTTCCCAATGCACTTGCTCAGCCAGGCTGATTTGGACTTTCTGTTTCCGTTCGTTAAAGAAAGAACTAAGTTTTTGTTTCCCCTAGATATTAAAACCACGAGTTTTGAAAGTCAAAATTTGTCACTGGGTAAGAGAAACTATTTATTTTTTCTCTGTTACCCCATAGATTAACAGTGGCTGCAAAGCACCCTTCCGAAGGCAAGGAGCTTCTTGAAAGCAGTCTTTGGCCAAGCCACAGCGTGCCAACAAGTCAATAGTTCCCTTAAGACCTCCCTTTCCTCTACAGCAATCACCCTACGGCACGATGAGCTGTGGTTCTGGGGTAATTTCCAGCCCAGGACAAGTCTTGTTTGATTATGGCGTGTCCAGGTGAACACTCCAGTGGTGGCCCTCTGTCACGCGGCGGTTGGGGTATCCTTATTTTAGAAGCAAACAGTGAAGCACTTTATTTTGGTTGTGTTTGACCCAGTTCTGGTTAAAGGTGAAGTGTGGCCAAGAAAGACCCGATAACTTGGAAATAAAAGAAATACATAAGCAAAGGAAAGGGGGAGGGTGTGGAGCATTATGAGGTCTCCCCCCTCCCACCTCCTCCCTGAGTTGAGACCCATGGGAGTGTCACCGCATGTATATACTGTAAATTATTTATTGAGAGAAACACAAGTAAAGTTTGAGGTTTTTTGACAATAAATGAGTGGGTCTCGGTTTGTTCCTGGTGTGTTGGATGGTGCTGTTCGCTGCTCCAGATGCTTGCCCCATTTCTGCATTCTTGGAGCACCTATCTTCCCTCTGTAACCTGGGGACCCTTTGAGAGCTGTCCTAAATGCTCCTGAGAATCTCACTTTGGGGGTTTTACTTACCTACAGCCAAATGAGTAAAATAAAAAGGGGGTGGGGAGAGAAAATATAGACAATAAGTTACTGGAGCTGAGCCTTGCTGGGAAAGAGGACACACAGCCATGGAGTCCAAGCCCATACCATCACCCTTCCTCTGCTTGCCCCAGCGATCCCTATGATGCCCTCTCTCTCTCAGGCATCGGTCCTTGTCCCAGTCGGATCCCTTACTGCCCTCTAACGAGGGAAACCAAAAACTGCAAACTTGGTTCATTTTCCTGGTTTTGAAAAGCTGAAGGACTCCTTGCCCCTGCAGCTGGAGCCAGAGGGATGCTGAGACAGGGTAGGACCCCAGCGCCAGCTGAAAACACAGGTTATTTGGGTAAATCCATGCAAAGACATCCAGTACCAGAGATCTGAGAGCAGACCTGCCTCCACCACCAGAGCCCTGAAGCAGCTTTTGGAAAGAGCCAAACCCACTCCATCTGCCACCGCTTGTACCAGCTCCCAGGAGCTCGGCTTCAGATGAATCTGCAAAATCACATAAGAAATGTCCAAAGCGTGGGTGCAGGAGGACACAGGGGTCTCCCTCCCTCACTGCCCTGCCAAGACAACACCAATGGTCCCCTGCTTTCCAGCCTCGGGCAACAAGAGCACACCTCCATCTCTTGGGGGGACAAAGCGAGATGCCCCCTGAGTGACTGGGGTGTTCCTGTTCTCCCTAATCACACATGGCATAGAACTGTGCCCAGGAGGTAAGTGGTGAAGGCACAGGCCATGCAGGGGGACACTGGGGCGGTGGTGGCAGCAATGACCCTATGGCATCTCTGAGAGGTTCAAATTGTTCTCCAAGTCATGCTCCACGGCCGGTGAGGGTGCACCCTCTGCAGCCAGCCCCTGGGGCCTCAGAGTCCAATCCTGTCCTACCCATCTGCTTGAAGCACATCATCCTGTGGCATGATGTATGCTCAAGTGCCACTGGTACAGCTTCAAGCCCCGTCTTGGCTGTTCCTGCCCATCCCATGGCCTCAGGCCAGAGCCTTGGCTGCTCCCAGCTTTGCATCCGATGGCTCTGGGCGAGCGGGGACATGGCAACCCCCGACCGCTGCTCCCACCCGGCTGGCTGGGACCAGCCACCACAGTGGAAGATTGTTCACCAAAAATTGGCTTTTTGCTGGAAACCGGCTGCCCTCTAGAGGGTCAGCTCTGGCACGGCGTAAAGCAAAAAGCTGCTCAGCCTCTCCGTCCCCTCCCTGGGGTGCCTGCAAGGCAGGGTGGGGGTCCTGCTCCCCCTCCTGCTGAGGGGACCTCCCTTGGGTCCCCTCACAGAGACAAGCCAGTAGCTGTCACCATGGCTCCAACCTGGACAATGCGGACACAGCCCAGCCATGTCCATCTGCCCTGCCCAGCACTCTGGGATGTCCACACAACATGGACCGTGGCCTTATAGAGGAGATGCTCCTTTTGGGACCCACCTGAGAAGGGAGATGGAGGAGGTTGCATTGCACCAAGGGGTCATTTCCCCATCAGTTTTGATGAGGCTTCAGGATTCCAGTGTTTGCAGCATGGTGTTGGGGATACAGGCTGGCAGGGGGTGCCAGGGAGATGATGCCAATATCCCCATCATGGTGCCCACAACTTACCTGCCCACTGCCCTGGGTCCTTAGGCCTCCACTTCTCCAGCTTTCCTGCAGACATCCCTGGGTAAGAGATGAGTCAATGCTGAATTAAAAACATCACCCACCTCAGGTAGATTCACCCCCTTGTGCTCTGAGTAGGAACAACCAGCCCAGCTCCCCATAGCCCCCACATTTCCCCACGGCCAAACCCCATCCTCTCCCTGCCGCAGCCCCACAGCTCACAACCAGTCACTCTTTTCATTAAGAAAACCATTTATTTTTTTTCAGGGGCATATAACTCAACTGTGAAATTTCACTCTCGGCTGAAAGTTGGCTCAGCAGCAGGGAGGCCGGGAAGGGCTGGACCCAGTGGCTACAGGTGGGAAAAGTACTTTTTACAATGAGCTCTTTCTTGTAACTGGGAAGAAACAGCTTCAAATCCCTGCACCGTGTCCTGCCGTGTGGGCCTCGGTGTGAACGGGTGGAGGGGAAAAGACCAAACCCAAAGCAGCCCACGGGATGCCATCGCATCCCACCTGGGGAGGGGCACATCCTGCCCAGGAAGGGCTGGGGACAGAGGGGAGAACTCCAGAGACATGGTAGAAGCAGCACTTCTCCTAGAGAAAAGAGAGTTCTCCCTAGAAAGGGTCAAAAAGCGGTTTACACGCCCCCAGAGATCCAGAAAAGACAGAGGTTGGATAAACACACCAACATTTGCTCCCATCCCAGCAAAATCCTGGTGGAAATGGGCTTCTGGTCGGGTGGAAATTCCCATCCGAAGGGGTTTCCAAGTCTCTATCACCGCAGACGGCGAAACTATGTGAAACAGCCAAGAAGAACATGCTTATTCCTGCTCAAGTGAAAATACCCATCCCGGCATGTCCGTGGAACGCAGGAAAGGGCCCCGTGATCCCGTAACAGCCCCGCTTTTCAGGGGCTCGCCCAGTGCTTCCACCGGAGCTGTGTTGTACCAAGGGGCTGCAGGACACCCCAACTCCCACCCCCGACACCCCCAGACACACCACGCTGGCGCGGTTCTGAAAATCTCCGTAACACTTTTTAATATACAAGAATCAAAAGTACAGCAGTTTTACAATGTAGGAAAATTTAATACATACTATATAAACAACATATTTACATCAGAAATCACTAGGACAGTGGCATTTTCTTTTCACAAATATAAATTAATATTAATTACTGTTTTTAGTCAACAGGTTTAAAAGTCCACGTTTTTACAGTAAGTCCTTCTCTCCCCGGAAGGGAGACGGAGGTCAGGAGGAAATGGGTGAAAGCAGAACAGTATATTTTTGTGTGGATCACTTAAACTGTTCATGTAATGACTTCGGAGCGCTGTTAAGGATCCATTTTGGTTGGGCACCACACCGCCTGTCCCCGCAGCAGGTTTCGGTCTGCAGGACTTCCAGCGTGTCAATTCATAACTTTACACTATTCCCAAAGGGGATCAGGTTGAAAAACCTCTTTTTTTTAAGAAAAAAAAAAAAGAAAAAAAGAAAACCCAGCAAGTTGCTACTTTTTTTTCCTGCCAAGAGGCTGGAGGGAGTCCCACAGCGGGTTGGGAAGGAAGAGCTGTACCAGGTGTCGGCACAAACACCGCAGTGAAGTTTATGGCTGTGGATCTCTCCCCTCTCTGATCCCACTCACGTCCAGGTGACTGTGTCTGGTTATGGTCCCTACGTTGTGGGGACATAGAATGGATGCGTGTGCGTGTGCAGGCACGCTCAGGGAGGACTTTCTCCCAAATCTACTTCTCCAGCTCCATTGCAGCCAAACTCAGTGGAGACTCACCCACCACCACGAGTGAAACAAAAACCCCAACCCCAACTACATGACTTTGGTATCAGGGTAACGTGACAGTGGGGACAGCTCTTCGGTGGATATAGGGGTAAAACTTCTGCTGTTGCACAAGAAGGAAACCCCGACCAACCTCACACCTGGGATGAGCAGAACCCTCCCCGTGTCTGCACACAGGAAAAAAAACAACAACCCTTACTGGGATTCAAAGCTTTCATGCACCAACCCTAACACTGGTCTGGCCAGTATTGCCTTGCGCTACGAGTGTATGGCACGAACTTTCCATCGCGATAGCACCGCTTGGTAAACAGAAAAGAGCAGTTCTCTGCCCTTCCGAGGTTTCTTCCATTTTCACATTAAAAGCTAATACCTCTGAAAAGAAAGGACCTCTTTGTTGAATACCACAGCCTGCGATCACAGCTTAGTGACAAACGCCGTGGACACCTGCTCTACCTCAGCACCTTCCCGGCAGCTCCAAAGGGGGACTGGCGGAAGACTCGCCTTCACCTCCTCCTGCACAGGTCAACACAAGCGTTAACACTTTCTCGGGGCAGCACAGTGCCCCTAAGGAAGCAAAACCGCCCCTGCATTGGGTGAAAAACTGGCAAAATAAAAACGAAAGGGGAGCAAAACACTTCCTGCGTGTCCCGTTCAAGCAGCGGGTTCAAAAAAGAGGGAGGGGAAGGCATTTTAAGGGATGCACTGCATGGAGCGGGGAGCAGGGGGTTATTAGTGTCAGTTTGTGTGAGGTGCTGGCTGGAGTCAGGAAGCCAGCCCTGAACACCCATCTCCCCTCAGTCTTTCAGGGAAAGAACATCACAGCTTATTAGGGTCAGATACTGGCATCTTAACAGGAGGCCCAGCTTCTGTTCCTCACCGAGAAGAGGCGTCTGGAACAGCCTGGTCTTTAATACTGAGCTCCGGGAGATGACCCATCCCCGGACACCAGGCTCTGGGCAGACTGGCTGTTGGGAGAGCTTTGGGGTCTCCAGGGATGTGACTCTGTGGACAAAGACCTAGGACATGAAAAATAATCACACAAACTACTTCTGGCCACCAAGCCCTTCTCCAGCCTGGACACTGCTCTTCATCACATGTTTTGGCTGGAATACTTGGAGGGGTGTTTGCTCTGATGTCCACCAAGCTGGGCTGCAGATTCCTCTCCTCCCTCTGCCAGGTTCCTATGACATTTGCTCCAAGGATTTTAAAGGACCCAGTCCTGAATTCCTCACTCTCCCCCTGCTCACTGAAGTGCTAAGCCCTCAGGCACATTTCCAAGGTAGACAGACTGACAGAAGGTCTTTCAGTGGAGGTACTTTTAGCAATTCACTGCTGGAAGGTGACTGTTTGCTCAACAGCCATCAGTTCACTGGATTCCTATTTAACTCTGTTCTATGATCCCCTCTGCTTTTGTTGCAGTGAAGGTTTGTGATCACTGTTTTCACAAAGCACAGACAGAAGAGACTTGCCCAGAGACTGGAGCACTTCAGTGGCAGGGAGATTAGGAGCTTCAGGATCCCCAGATGCCATCTTTTGACCTTGCAGCTCCCAGACAGCATCTCTCAATTTCTGGACCACCCAAGCTGCCCATGTCAGAAGAGAAGAGGAGTTTTGTCAGGAATTCCTGAGCCCTGTTCACTGGGAAATACTGCTCTCACCCCTATTTCTTTCCTGCTGCTTAGAAGAGAGCTAAGCTTTCACTAAGGAAGTCTGTCTATTTTTCACATATCCCAAAGGTCCCTGGAGTCAAGATTTGCCAATTCCAGCTCTGGAGACTGGAGAAAGATCCCCCAACATCTCTTCTGTTGCAAGGGACACAACAGCAATCAAAGCAGAGCCAGTTTCTTGAAATGGATAAAGACACGGAAATGATAACATGGCCAGGAAAGCAATGGATTGTCACCAGCATGGCTCCAACTCCTTTGGAGTCACTCTGCAGGGAGACATCGAGCCCCTCTTTCAACCAAGCTTGGCTGCTGAGGGACTCTCCTGTCCCTCCCTTGAATATGTCCTCCCATTGCCCGATGCTGGTTACACACAAAGCCCAGCCCAACCAGTTTATCCCCATCCCAAAGCAGCATCTCTCACGTAACATCAAGTCAGAGCAGGCACCCAGCCTTCTGCACGGTCCTCAGCAGCATCGATCCACCTTCTGGGTCTGGGGAAACACTGGCTGGGAAAAAATTCCCTTGGGTCCTTTGGAACAGGGAAAACAAAAACAAAACAAAGGACGAGGCAGCAAGGCTGGTTTCAGAGTTCAATGGTGAAAGAGGGGAAAGGAAATGGTAATCCAAACCGAGAGTTAGGAAAAATCTTCCTCCACCTACTCCCCCAAAATCCTCCTTGACCCACCAAGATGANTTTCCGCATGTTCCAGTTATAATCTGGATTGTTTTTCTGTTCTAATGACCTATCCAGAGGTGACCTGTGGTCGAGAGGTGACTTGGAATCATGGGGGGATTTCTGAGAGGGGGGCGAGCGAGGGTCCGACACTGCAGGGTGAGGTGGAGGGAGAGGCTGTTTGTAATCTCCCGATTTGTCTGTGTGGAAGGACCGGTAGTGGTCCGAAGGTCCTTGGCCATGATATCCCATGGGTGGCCTGTGATCAGACATCCGTCGGAAATCCTGCTGGTGGTAGTTCTGAGGCCTGAACTCATCGGATCGTCTACGCTTGGAATCATGGTGGTGCCTGCAGAGAGAAAACAAATGGATGGAGATCAGTTCCCCAAGGAATGCGTGGCCACCACGGCCAGGACCATCACTGCAAACTCTTTCCCAGCCTTTCTGAGGTGAAAGGGAATTAATTACCTGTCATAATAATCTCGGTGGCCTCTGTGGTCTCGGTCACTGTTGTACTGTTCGTATGGCCTCTTGCGGGAGAGGTTATTTGGTCTGTAGTTCCCAGAGCTCCGGTGGGGCTCTCCACGAGATCGCCGATCCCCGTAGTGGTGGTCCTTGTACCAGTGCTGCTCATACTGGTGATGCCGCTCCCCACCCCACATCTGGTTGCTGTTGCCACCGTAGTTGAACTTTCGATCCCTCTGCCATTCTCCTCGGTCTGCAATGAGCAAAGCACCAGTGAGTGTCTTTCACACCAGTTTAAGCCCATTACTTTGCTGTTTCTCAAAGAAATGGTACCTATTGCTGTGCCCCTTTTTGCCTTCTCCTCCCTAAACTATGTGGGCCCAATTTTATTCTTTGAATTTCTTTATCCTTATTCTAGCAAATCTTATTCTGTCCTGTTCTTATACTTTTTTCATCACTGTATCACCATGTTTTCTCCTCTAGCAATAAGCACAGTGGAAATCTACGTTCCATCCCATCATCTTTAAACCCGACCAGCTCCAAGTCCCAGAAGGATTTGTGTCCAAGAGCAAACAAACAGCCATCAGGTTAGAAAGGATGGTTTCTCCTGGCTTGCCAGCGCTCACCTGTGTTGCTGAAGTGCCTCTTGTTGGGATGGCCGTAGTTGTCACGCGGGTGCCCATGCATCTGCTGCTGGGCATGGGACGGGGGCATGTGGATCTTCTGGGAATGAGGATTGTGAGGCACGTGAGACTGGGACATCACAGAATCGCGGCTGGAGCCTGATGGCTCTGGGCGGAAGGGTTTCTTCATGCTGGACATGTCCTCCTTCTTCTTCTGCTCCTGCAAGGTGGAAGAGAGGGTTACAGCTCAAGTGCTCTTCCACCAAAAGATTCAAACTATGTGAGCAACAGCCTTGTCTGTCAGGCTCTGCATTTTTCTGCTGTGGGCCACCCACCTCTCTGAGGACTTGGTGAACCAGCTGTGCCCAAGCATGGTATGAATGGCAACAGTACAAGTGTGGTGGAAGGCAGGCACAGTTTTGTCTCACTCAATTCTGCTTCTACATCCTATCTCTACAGGGCAGTACTCCCAGACTTTCCACTCTAAAGGTCAACTCAACACAACATTTCACACCAAGCAATGCTTTTTCTTGGTCAGGACAGCCAGGACAAAGTGACCAGTGTTATTAGGTGAAGGGAGAAATGCCACGCAAAAGAGGAGGCAAATACAAACCGACTGTTTAGATGTTAAGAAAATCAGAGACTGCCAACAACAATAAAGCAAGCCCATGATAAGAGGCAGAATGTATTGACACTTCAAGTGCGACAACATGTAAAGACAACAACCAGAAGGAAGGCATCAGGTCTCACCTCCTCTTCCTGCGATCTTTTCTTATGAGCCATCTTGTAAAGTTTGTGCAGTTTTCTGGCATCAAATTCTGTGAATTTTGACACAAATATCCATAGGTTCCTAGAGGGAGAAAAAAAATAAAAATCTGTTAATTGCTATATCAAAGGAAAAAAAATAAATCTGTTGATTGCTATATCAGCACTGTAACTGCCAGCTGCTTTCAAACCCAACAATAAATCAGTTCTACCCTCTCTGGAAAACAGTCTCGGCCCAGCCCAGGACAGGACAATCAGAAGAGCTGGAACCAAGCTCTTCAAAGTAAAATAAAGAGGTGTGCACTGGTTTATCTAAACTAGCTCTGAAATCCATTTAAATGAAACCAGTGCAAGCTGCAGACAAAACCCTCACCTGAGACTGGTTGTGGCCTGAGTGGGGTAGAGAACATAAGATTTCACAGGTTAAATAAGAGGCAAATGGCACACTCATCCATGTAAAACCCAGCAAGCCTCCGACTGCCATTTTTAACTATCATAGACCAGTCAAAGAAAACAAAATGATCCCTCACCTTCTCCATAGCTTGATATGATCCTGGTCAGTGTAGGCTTTAAGGCACTCAGAGATGCGGTCCCCAATTTTTAGGAGACAGTTGCGCGTGTGCTCCAGCTGTTCCTGAACCGTCAGTCCCTTGTCAGGCTTATCGAGTTGCTTTAGTGCTTTTTTTACTGGTCTCATCCTTTCCTTGCACTTGGAAAAAAAGCAACAGAGAGCAGAAAGTGATTCATTTGGGACAGGCTCTTAATCAGAGCTGGAAGAAGTTCCCTAGCGTAAGATATTAGCTTTATCTGATCATTAGGCAAGGAGAAATCGGCGATGAAAGTAGCAATTTGCTACACACGCTGCAAGAAAATAATCAGGAGAAACCAAGAGTCTCTCCATCTCCACCGCTGCCCCTTTTAGAGGAGAACAATTTGCTTTGCAAACTGTAATTGCACACAGGGTTTGCCCTTTCCCTGATCCCACAGCGGGCAGGGAGGCATAACCAAGCGCTGACATGCTGAGCCAGCAGCCCCAGCTGAAGGAGCACCCACTCAGTAGCCTCCCTGTCCATCCCCATCTGTGGGAGCTTTAATCTATTGCTTTTATCCAAACTGGAAAACGTGAGATGAAAGCACCGTCTTTCTCAGCTGTGCTCATCAAGACTGTGCACAGACAGCACATCAGACAGCTTTCGACTGCCTGACTGGACCTTTCACGCATCACAGAGGGAAAGTAAAAGAAAAAAAACGAAACAGACACAAAAAAACCCAAACCCACAAGACCTGAAGGGAATACACAGATTTTAATTTAGAGAACTGTTGTTAAAAAGTCGTATTTCAGCACTTCCCTTGTGCAAGCCAGGCCAAGGAGATTCTGTCATGACAACTTTTACTAAAAGGCTATTTTTTACAAGGAGCCTTGCAGGCATGTTTGCTGCAAGAGGCATTTACGCAGCAAGGAAAGTGCTTACAGCTCAGACAACTCCATACCTCCTACAGCTATAACAAGGTCACCCTCACACCCTCAAAACTCTCCTTCATTTCCCTGCCTGGAAGAGCCCCAATAGCTCCTTGGCTTCTACAGGAGAGAGGTGATCACTTAAGGCTGCAGGGTTTTCCGCAACCCAGGCCTGTCAAATGAGCAGGGGGAAATTATCAGCTGAAGAAGAGAGCCCCTTCTGCATGCTCTGTTGACATACTGCCCTCTTCTGCCCTGGATGGCATCCCTGGCAGAGGTGGGGGATGAACGTGTATGCTCGTGCAAAGCTGAATTTTGAAGAGGGTTGTCTGAACCCTTTAACAGTGCAATCGCTTGGTGAGAATCGGCAGCTGGAAGAGCTTTAAAACTTCTTCCAGTTGAGGTGCCGTTAACAGCAGACAGCTGGTAGGCACAGAAGTGGTTGGTGGACAACTCTTATACAGGGTTGTCCTGCCATGCTCTCAGACCGGCCAGAGGACACCACCGTGGGGCACTAGAAGGGGGCTCACACCCCGACACCCAAAACACATCCTTGGATAACATGCAAGCAAAACCCTGGCTGCCTTTGCTGGGCTCTCCACCACTGCCTTCCCATCTCCTGAGGAAGATACTCACTATGCTGAATGTTTCTTGGTCCAGATCGTCATCCTCGTCTTCTCCAATGGGGATCGGCTCACTCCCCGCGGTAATGTGGACGGGACCTTGTGATCTCTTCCCTTTACTTCCAGATTTGGCTTCACCACCTTTAGGCTTTACGAAGACAAATTACACACATCACATGCTGAGCCAGACAGCAGGATCCCAAGCGATCCAACTAACAACCTCCACACTATTGTTACTGGCAGTTGTTAAACCTCGGGCACCGCTCCTACAACTTTCCTCCCAAGATCTCAAATTGTTTAGCTATAAGGCCTCTATTTAGCTTTACGTCATCCCTGAGGGAGCATAGAGAAGTCAGAGTCAACATTTTGGACATGAATACGATATTCATACTCACAGAGAGAAAAACAATGTTGAAGACTTGGAAGAGGGGTTAAGCTAAAGAATATATATCCCTCGCAAAGGACAGAGCTCAGAGTTGTCTCATGTCTATGAGCCTTTGCAACTTCATGTGAGGTCACTAGTCCTCAGACCCTCTGGAAAGCAACCTCAAATCATGGCCTGTTAATGTAAATTTTGACTTACATGATTTATTTGCAGTCAAAGCCCTTTAGAATCAAAGTCAAACCAAAAATCACTGGAAAGCAAACTTTCCCCTACATATACAACAAAACTTCTTGGTTTGCACTTGTGACCCCAGTGTCAAAACACACTGGGCATGCAGTACATACCTGTTCCTTGGACAGGTACTTCAGGCCATTATTATGGAAGCTTTTAACCCCCTTCCAATTTGAAACCAGCCTCAGGGCAGTTGTGCCCAAAATTCAAGGGACATTTTAGTCTGCAACATACCATCGATGTTGAAACCCTCATTCTGGTGAGTCCTGAACAGCCACAAGGACAACTTACAGTCTTGATGGTGTGGCCAATTGGGTTATTTGGGGTGAATTTTATCAGAGGGAAATACAAGGAGTTGCCACTCCTGTGATAAATCGCAGCAGAACAGAACTTTGATCCGAGTGCTCCAAGCTCTACCCTCTCTCTTCTTTACCATCAGCTATTTGGCCACACCACTGTCACAGGGACAGTCCAACAAAATCTTTTCCTTTTTGCTCACATTCCATCAAGCTTTAGGATACATTGCCTTTTCCACTTTTGGTTGCAATTCTTCACAAAAAATAAAGATTTCAGGAGGGCTGAAAATGGGATACTACCTCACCCCACAGTGCTTCGTTGATGTTGCTTCACACAGGGCCTTTAATGAACCACAGGTCTCACAGCTTGCCCTTCTGCTCAGAGACTTTCCTATCTCTTAAACTGCTCCTGAGAGTACTGCATACCTTTTCTTTCTTGTCTTTTGTCTTCTTTTTCTCTTTATCGCTTTCCTTTTCCTTCTTAGTGGTTGTCTGTTTTTCCTTGTTCTCTTTATTCTCTTTCTTCTTCTGTTTCTTTTTCACAGGGCTCTTTTCCAAGCCATCCTCCTAGAAAATCAGTCACAGCACACAGTTCGAGTCCCTCACCTCATGCACACTTTCTTCCGTACCACTGACATCCTTGAAACACAGGCAATTTTGGAGGCGCATCCAAATTTTCCCCTCACACCTCTTCAACCAGACAAGCAGGTCCTACTTAACCAGCTGCAGCCCACCCAACCCTTGAAAAAAAGGGTATAAAAAAACTAGATGAGCCCCAGTCTGTAAGTAGCTGGCACACTGCAGATAAGCACTGCCTTCCTATGCCAGCTGTACTCGAGAACGCTCAGCCCCTAAGGTAGATAGGGATCAGCACATGAACAAAAAGCCTTAGACTTCAAGCCAAACCACTCAAAGACAGAAGGTTTTCTAAGCAACAGCATGACCTTGGTAAACTCCAGCTTCACCACTGGCTGACGTACTGAAAAGGAGAGAGAAACAATTCTTCTTTCTCTCCTTTATAAGGGCAACAGACTTTGTCCTGAGACAACCTTTCCTCCAAGTCAGTATGTGGGTGTGTGTGGCCATTCTAGGATGCAACAAAACCTTTAAAAGCACTAATGGAAAAGAGCGGGTGGGGAAGGCCCTCCTTTTCACACCGAGAGCTGTATGTGTTTTTGTGAATTTGCCAGTTTCCTGTGGGAATACACTCTGTGGTGCCCCCCGACTCCACAGGGCATTTGCTCCAGGTGAGTTTCTGCAGTAACAACGTAGCTCAAGGAAACGCCACTTATCCACACAGTTGACTCACCTTGACTTCACCTTCTTCTGACTGGTTGTCTGAGTGCCGAGGAGAGGAGAGGTCATTCCCATGCTCATCTTTGACTTTGGGAGCCTTGTTCTCTTTCTTTACTCGTGGTTTCCTCTTCTTAAGCTTGCCCTGGTGAAAACACAGAACAAGTCAGAGCAAGCAAACAGCTACAGCTGCTTCCTCAGGACATACCCCATCTCCTGACCATCTCGCAAACAACTGCTGGTCCTGCAGAGTGGCTGGAAACCCGATGAGCCTGAGTTCCTCAGTAAATGTAATAATGAATTACTCGTCTCTTACTAATTCAGCCTTCCAATATCTGAAGGCAGCCTACAGGAGAGCTGGAGAGGGAGACTCTTTGTCAGGAAGTGTAGTGACAGGACAAGGGGTAATGGCTTTAAATTCAAAGAAGGGAGATTTAGATTAAACACCAGAAAGAAATTCTTTACTGTGAGGGTGGTGAGGCACTGGAACAGATTGCACAGGGAAGTTGTGGTTGCTCCAACCCCAGAAAGTGTTGAAGGCCAGGCTGGATGGGGCTTTCAGCAACCTGGTCTAGTGAGAAGTTTTCCTGCCCATGGCAGGGGGTTGGAACTTGGTGATCTCTAAGGCTCCTTCTAACCACTCTAGGATTCTAATTATCATTTCAGTATCACAATGTAATCAGACAATAGACAAATCTGTATTCTTTCATGTAGATGTACTCTCAGTGACTTGGGAATGCAGACTATCTCCTACCATCAGCAAACCACTCATTCTGAAACCCCCAGAATCCAGCAGCCACATCTCACCTCTTCTCCATCTTTCATGTTCTCTTTCTTGTCCAGATCTTTCTTCAGCAGTTTCAGTAGATAATCAACTCGGGTCTGGAGCTGTTTTCCCTGAGGTTTCTTATCTGTCTCAACAGGTAGGATCTTTGATAAAGAAGAAAAAAAAAAAAAGAGAGATACATCCACATGCACCTATATCAAACATTGGCAAAAGAGGTACACGCTAGCAGCAGTCCTTCCAGGTCCAGCAAAGGGCTGGAGATGCTGCACCTTCTCAGGGAACAAGAAGGTTCAAGTATTTCTTCCAGCTCCCACACAGACTCTCCCTGTCCAGCCAACAGAAAAGCTCCTGGAGCAAGCATCCCTCCCCTTGGCCTTTTGCAGAAGAGAAAGGACTCCCAGGCAGCTCTCTAGATTCTCTATGATCTTTCTTGTAAGGGTGCAAAAAGAAGAAAAAAAAAAAACAACAAACAAACCAACAACTTTGCAAACTGTATTTGCAACTTGAGTCGCAAAACTGAGTCCACTCTCCTTGACACCTCAACCTTTGCTTGTGACAGCCTTGTCCTCTTCGGTAACCTCAGACACTGCTACAGCAATGACACAGATGCAGAATCTTTAGTGGAAAACAAGGCTAAAGATGCCACTTTGTGGAGGAAATACCTCAGTTTGCCAATTCTGGTTACCTTCATACTTCATTGGAAATTGGGTGGCGTGTCCCAAGCAATTGTTTCCTTTGTGAAGAGCCTTCCTGAACTGCCTGTAGGAGGGTGCTCAGCCATGGTCTGATCTTTGCTAAAAACACTAGTGGGGATGTCACGAGAACGTAGCACGTTGGCTGCAAAGCTGGTGTAGAGAGTCCCCATGTTCCTCAGCCCAACGTTGCAGTTTGCTCTCCTTCCACTGTGCTGACACAACGGATGGCGGCTTATTTTTAACCTGGATCATTTCAACATGGCCCCCATAAACAGTTCTTATGGGAATGGAACAGAGGAACTAGATGGAGGCTTTCCAGCTGGCTTTGCTGCCGTAGCCAGTCATGTAACTATACCCTCAAAGCTAACACAGACCAGCCTTGACATAAGCAGTGTCAAATCTTTGAAAAATTATTTCCACAGAGAAATTCAGACTCAGCTTCTTGTGAGATGCTCAAGGAAATATCAAGTCACGGTTGTGCAATGCACTGTCTACGCCGTGCATGTAACCACACATGTCAGCATTACCATTTTCTTCCTGCATCATTTCAGTGTGGTTCATATGGTACCGCTCAGAGAAAATTTACTGCCAATCAACTAGCACAACTCTGCTTTCCATCAAGCATGTAACATTCCATGGAGGTCGCTGTTTGCCTCATTATTATTTATTATTATTTTTGGAGTGGTTACAAGCATAAACATCTGTTTCTGGAGTAAATCAAACATGTTGTCTGTGAACACTGCAACGGACCCAATGCAAGCAACAAGCAAAGCGACCTACCTTATCAGATAACTTCAATTCTGGATCGGTTTTAATTAGCTCCCAGTTTCCATAACCATGTTCGTAAATTCCCACTAACAAGCGAGAATCCTCCTCCACTCCCCAGTCTACATCAAAATGGGCAGCTTTGACACGGCACGTCAGGCGGTACCTGAAGGCATTTCAAACATGAGCTACTTTTAATGCTGCAGAGGATAAAGCAAATCCATACATCTAGGCTATTCTCTTTCTGCTACTACAAAATCCAAATTCCCTGAGCTTCTTTCTGCATTGCCTACGGAGCCAAACTCACTTCTTCCTCTCCTCTGGGTCCGTGGGAATGGATTTATGCAGCATTTCAAACTCCTCTTCATGCTGGATGATGGATTTCACGTTGACTTGGACACCAGAAATTTTGATAGTAGGACCTCTTCTTTTTCCAGGTCCTTTCCCTGCTCAGCAATAAAAGACAGCAAGTTAGAGAACTCTTACAGAAAAAAATAGTGCCTCTAAAAACATCTAGACACACAGAGGTGAATATCTTGCCTACAATCTCTTATTTAAACACAAGCCTGTCTGCTAAGGCAGGCCTAAAATATAAGTTGTCTTTCACTAACTCCTTTAGATCTGCAATCCAAACACCCCCCAGTACCATTTTTTAAAAAAATACATTTAAGTGTGCTGGGATTTTGCTTCAGTAGCTGCAACAGGCAGAGACCCAGCATAAAATCCAGCCTAGACCCCTGTATCTCCAAAGAAACAGCACAGACCAGCTATAGAGTGGTTGGTGATGCCAGCTCCGGGAAGCACTAGTTGCAGATCCAGCTTTACCATGGAACAGACAGCACCAGTTTGATTCCCAGGAGCAGTTAAATATGATCTGCTCTGCCTTGTGGTCCAGCATTAAATAGGCTGATGACTTCAGCCTCTCCCCACGAAAACTCATGTTCAGCAGAAGCCCAAAACAGACCCAAATGGCACTTTCCAGTCTGACCATAAGACTCAGGGGTTTGCCTCCGTTGGTAAGAGCTGCCTGGCAGAGATGGGAATGGTTTTAGTGTGTTTTTCCCTTGTTTTTTGCTTTTCAGCTGCAGTGTGGCACAACTCCCTGCCCAGCAAGGGGGTGGTTCTCTCACCAGCTCCACAGATCTCCCCCAAAACCACCACGACAAGCAGCACACAACCCTCTTGCTTACCTTCACTTGGATTTTCCTTCAGCTGCTCCTCGTATTCCTGCATTGCGGACACACAGCTATTGTGGATGAGTTCCCCTAACCGTTTCAGATCAGCCACGGATTTATCCACCAGCTCAGCATCCCGGGCAATACATTCCAGTCTGGGAAAGGAGGGGAAAAAAAGAATGTCAAGTTTTCTATTTGATAGAGCACATCAACTCCTGAGCAATTGTTTCACAGCTTTTACTAGTCAATGCTGTGCACGTAGGAATGTAGGAAACCTGATGTTCTGCATGAGTCGAGTTTGTGCAGGAAATAACAGAGGTGTAGTCTTTTTTTAGGTCCAACAGCTGCAGTACAGTGCAGGTGTCGTGTAACTGATCCAATCCTTTGGACTTTTTTAGTATTAATGCAAAGGTGAGAACTATCTCGGGCACAACAGGTACCCTCTCTGAGTGTCCAGTGTTCCTTCATGCTTCCTCAGTCTCGTATTAACTCCATTTGATGGTCAAAAGCTGCCATCTGCTGCTCCTTTTCCCTGGCTGAAGTTATAACATCAACACCCATATGCAAACCTCTTTTTTCACAACAGAAGATTACAGCCAGCTAAAAAACCCACACTCATTTCTCAAAGAACATATGCAGAGATCTCTGCCTCAGCTCTGAAGCCTCAGCCAGGGCTGCAGCGTTCCAGACCCAGCACATGCACCCATTTCCCTTCCTCCCTCACCTACCCTGGGTCACAGCACTCACACACTGGGCTCTGCAGACCCACACTGGAGGACAGTGGGTCCTCCACTTCCCTTCAAGAGGGATATGGCAGCAAAAGAAAGATGCTCTGAATTCAGTCTTGACACTAACGTGCATGGAGAAGCTTGGCAAGTGTTCTGAGTAACATTTGCCGCTCAGACAGCTGCTCCCACTCCTTTCTCAGCAGAATGGAAAAGCCCCAAGGGGCAGATGCTGCCAGCAGGATGATGCTGTGCACAGCTTGGCGCCGCTACTGCTCTTGCTGCTTTTTGGCCAGCCTTCATCCCTGCCCATCGTCTGTCCCCCATCAGGAACCGCACGGCAGCGAGGCTTCGTGCTGTCCGTGGAGGTTGTACCAAACACCCCCAAGCAGCACCATGTTTAGAAACACCACATCCCCCCTGTGATTACCCCCCAGAGAAGGGCCAGGCTGAGACTTACCGTTCAAGAGGCAGTCCAAACTTCTTGTAAGCCTTGATGAACCTAAACAAAAAAAACCAAAAACACCAGAAACTAAAGCAACTGCCGTAACAATGTGGGTCCAATATCACAAATAGGCTTGGATATATTAATTACAGCCTGCCACGTTATCAACCTTACATTCCACACTGATCAGCTAAGCATCACTCAGGACCGGGAAGCCTAACCCATTAGCCCCCATGAAGAGTTTTGTGACCTTGGCTGGAGAAGAACACAACGTTATTATGAATGTTTCACAGCTGAAGAAAAAAAGCATAATGTCATAAGCATAGTGTAAAAAAAATAATTGAAAGAAAGCATTGGCTCATACCATGTTAGTAATTATTAACTTCATTTTTCCAAGGAGAAAAGAGGCATTAAATCAATGTCATTGGTAATTTTAATGCTCAGGCTATAAGCCTAACAACCCATCACAGAAGAGCCAAGTGTGGTGCAATCCATCACAGAGGTTTGCAGACACGGATTGCTGTTTATTTTTATGGCTTATTTTTATTGTGAAAATCTCTGCCGTGGCTAACACACAACTTCAGGGCAAGAGTCAGACACTGTTGCCATTGAACAGTGCTTGGTGCTGGGAGCAGACCCAATGGCTTCAACTACAGATTATTTTTTAAATGAGTTAATTTTTTCCCCTTGTCTTTTTCCCCTTGTGCTCTTTCAGACTCTTTCTGCTACATCACAACAACCTAAACAGCTGCTACAGTTCACATCGCAACCCCTCCTTCCTTCTCTATGATTTCAGGGATAGATATGGGGCAGTTAACACAATCTGAAATGTCTGACCATCTCCTGTTTAAAAATACACCAACTCAGAGCTGGGGAGAGGGAGTCAAGGAAAACATGCAGCCACCTCTTTTCCATCTTTGGCTGAACATCTGGGCAGAGCCATAAAACAAAGATCCCTGTGAAAGGCTGAAGAGTTAGAAGATATGAGAAGAAAATAACACTCTGGAATTCAGCCCCCAGCTGACTTCAGGGACACAGTGCAGATGAGGATACACAACTGCTGGGCTCAACGGGACCAGTGCTTCTCATGGGATCATTTTGCCAGAGCTTGCCTTTCACTTCAAGCTTAAATCAGCAGGACTACTGCCAGAAAAATGTCAGGAAGGCCAGAGTCCTTGGCTTCTCTAGCACTGTATCACACAGCACCTAAGACTTCATATGTGATATGGAATTAGCTCAATCCACTTAGCCCAGGAAGGGCAGTTACAACAAGGATTAATTTTAGGAAGATACCAGCTTTATTTTTGCCTGACTAAAGACAATCCAGTCCATTTTGCACAGACCTGAATATTAAGCTCATCAGCTGGAAGCAAACTGAATTATACAAAGATGCAGAAGGTAGCCAAATAAAGCAGCTCCATTTAAACCACTGACGTGCTTACAGGTGGACACCTCCTGGATTAATCTGCGGTTTTCTCCACCTGCCCAGGATTTCTGTATTTGTTTTTTGAACTGTCTCTTGTGCTCAAGCACTGACCTCCTGATTTCAGCATCAGTAAATCCTTCCACAGTATCTTTTCTCACACTTCGAGGACGCCCTCTGCGCTTTGGTCTCTTCTCGTCATCGGTATCATCAGTTTCGCTTTCTGAGCCAGACGATCTCTGAAGCCTTCTCTTGGTTTCTGCATCTGATTCACTGTCATTTGTCTGAGCCTGTACGGACCAGAAAAACATCAGGTCAGTTAACAACTGCTAATCTGCCAACTTTTACTGTCCTTCTCAGTGCTATTTCACATTCAGACTCTAAAACACCTTGGCATCTCTTCCTGAAGATGCAGAAGCCTTTGTAACCAACCCAGAGAGGCTGCACAGCTTTGCAGTTCCCAGCTAGGTAAGGTTCTGGTGGTCATCCTCCCTTTACAGACTTCCAGCTAGCAGTTTCATGACTGCATTTACATTCACTAAGGTACAAGATACATGAAAAAAAACCTGAATGTCATGGTTTTGTGCCACAGTCCCTTGGGCTGTTTTGAAAACCATGACACCTCAGAAATTAATTTGGAATCATCCGATAGAAATTATCCTTCCCTCTAGTCTTCACTTTAATGTTTTTTTTTTCCATCTTATCCCAGAGAATGCTTCATAACCCTTTGAAGTTCTGTATCTCAGCAGTTTCCTTGCATAGTCTGCTTTCTGTTAGACTGGGGTAGATCATATCACCTAAAAAAGGACTTGAGAAGATGCCATCTCTTTTGCCTACAAGTGTCGCGTTTTGGCAAAAGCAGCCCAGGGAGCTAGAGAGCCCAAGGCAAAGAGATGGCCAGAAAATGACAAACTGCAGTAAAATCTGCATTCTAGAGCTGGGTATTTTGCCCCGTGCTCACTACAGGTTCTCCTTGTCTGCTAAGATAAGACAAGTCGTATCAAATCCAGCATGGGTCCCTACGCTGCGTTACAAACCATGGGCACAATGCATGATGCCAACAAGAGGTCAATGTGTTACCTCTGCTTTACTCCTAAACAGCTTTGGAGGAGGCAAAGAAGTCCTCAGAGAGCAAGAAGACTTCCCTTGAGTGTCACCTTTGCCATCTCTGCCCTCCTGCCTCCCAACTCCTCGAGATGGGCCATACCTTTTTAGTTGAGCTCCGGATTCGAGGCAGCATGTAGATTTCCTCCAATTCTTTCTGCCTTTCTTCCTCCTCCACCTTTTTCCTTTGCTCCTCTGGAATGATATCATCCCAGTCCTTCTGGGACCGCTCATCCAGCTCTGTCTCTTCCTCTTCCATGGTTGCAAAGTTGGCCACCTTTCATAAGCAAAGGAACACTTTTAGAAATTCCCTCCCCTGGCAGGAATAACCCAGAGCTGTCTGCTAAGCCTCAACTCCTTCCCCAGAGGAATTTTGCCAGCATTTCCATAACTACTTTATAATTGGTCCCTGTGTCACTACATTCCTGGTTCCTTGCCACATCTTTGGGCTAACAGCTTTTGAGAAAGTACGTGCAGTTTAAGAAGTACTGCTGAGCCTCTGTAAGTTATCGGCTTTGTTTCCAAATTTGGTAAATTCTGCATTTTATTCACAGCCTTCAAAACCACCTACTCGAAATGAAATTAATCCCTAGTTATCTCCCCAGCTCCCAAACCCAGATAACCCCTCAGCAAACAGCATTTCACAGGTCACCTCTCACTGGGGCCCATTTGTCCTGTTTGTTACTGACCTTACCATGGTGGCAAGATGTGGGGAGAGCCACATTCCCTCACGCCAAGACAGAGCCTGGGGGTCCGTACCTTGAACTGGGAGAGGAGCTCGTCGGTGGCACTGGTGGACACTTCGTTTTCTCGTGTTTCAGCCAGACGCAAAATCTCATCGATGTCCATCTCCTACCAGTCAGAAAAAAACAAACCAAAACCAAACAGAGTGATAAAGCAGAGGGTGCCAAGCACAGCAGGAAATAACAGGCTTTGAGACCAGACTCATGGGATGCAATAGCTAAACACGCACTGTGTTGATATGAGCTAAATAAAGTGCATGCATCTGCAGGGTGTCATCATCGAGGGCAGGGATGAACTATCTCAAGTGCTACAAAAAGTGTATAAATAAGGGTGATGGGACAGAAGAAAAGGAACATCAAGGCTGAGCAACAGGGAAAATTTCCAGGCAGTGAGATGTATTAACTGTGGACTGTTTCCCTCAGGGGAAGCTCTGCTACTCAGGCCATTAAAAGAATTGGTCCAAGCACTCAATACTAAACTGTCAAGCAAAGCTGTGCTGAAGCAGGAGAGAGCGACCTATTTGACTTCCTCGTGCTGATTCCTGCCTGTCCCTGAGAACAACCAAAAAAGGATGCTGCAGAAGAGCACAGAGGAGGCAGGGAGAGGAGCTTTCAGCAGGCTCTGCTGTAACTAGCTAATGAATACTCGGGAGCCAGGGAACCCTCTTGGTGGCAGTTATTATTTAACCCCTAACAACAAGGCTCTCCTCAATCCCAGATCTCTCTTCCTTCAGCTTCTCTAGGCTCACATGTGTCCTGTGCACTGACCTGCTCTCATGCACAGGGCGAGTACAAAGAGGGAGCGAAGACACACAATCCCCCCATGCAGACCCACAGAGGACTACAAACAGCTATGTGATTTCAGTTTCAAAGTACCTGAGGCTCTGACTCTTCCCCTTCAAGTTCCTTGAAGAGATCTTCAGCTCCAAACTTCAGAATAGCTGTCAGCTCCTCTTTGTTGAAAGGATTCGAGCTGCAAGAACAAATGAGAAAGAAAATGTGTTTTGAGCTGTTAAGTCAGCATTGCTGCAACACGAAACCACACCAAAGCTTTTACTAATAAATCAAGAAGTTTTCTACCCAGCAATATAAAAAGGTTTTTTTTTTGTTCTATCCCTCATCTCTTTCCTGCTCTAGCACGGACAATTACTATAAAGGGAACAATCTCCATCTGCTGGGGAGAAATGGGGAAGACTCTGAGGTCACTGCCAAATTGCAGCTGTTCCATGACCCCATGACCACCAGCAGGTTCCCTCAGACGAGGAGGAAGACAGGAGGAAAATCATGTAACGCATTAAAACTAGGGGTTTTTTATTTCTGATCATCTTTATGCTGTGTGTCTAAATTAATGGTTGCATAAGCCAAATCAGTGGAAGCTGCCATTATTTATTAGTCCTCTGCCCTGCATCCTATCAAATTAATACTGGGAAATACCAGCAAGTGAAGCTGGTTACACTACACGTTGCACCAGACATTTCTGCCTCCTGACACAATCACTTACTTGGATCGCCCAGAGTTGTTGTCCAGAACAGTCCGGCCAGTGGTGTCCATCCGCTGGATCACTAAATGATCCAGCACCATTTTCTTCTTGGCCCTCTCAATGATCTCCTCCTCTACCGTACCCTTTGTGACCAGGCGGTAAATATTCACCTGAAGGGCAAAAAAAAAAACCCCAACAGAGCTGTCTCCTGGACCTGAACATGCTCTGCTGACACAGCAATGCATCACTCGGTTGTTTTACAGGAGACTAATCTGCTGATATGGTTCCTTCATGCACAAATGTGTCTTTTCAGACTAAAAACATGCCCATTCCTTTATATCTCAGGGGAACCAATTAAAATCAGGCCGGTTAACACAAATCTTGTATGTCTAAGCACAGAATAAATATCTTCTGAAACAATCATTCTAAATCCAAATTAGCATCAAACTTTTCACATATCTAATAAAAGTGTAAAGGTGGATGTTCTTTCTAAGTTTTTCAGGTCCACAAGGCTGAGAAGTGTGATGCCACTGGTTGGGTTCTTGGTTTTGAACCATCCCAGAACCCAAAGCCAACAGAAAGACGTGGCATCTGGCACGTTTGGGCTGATTTTTCCTTTCCTGGAGTCAAGACTGGGGGCAAAACAACCACGTTTTTGGAAGCTCCGGTGAGGAGAGAGGCTGCTTAGATGCATACACTGAAGCCACAGAGAAAATGACCCAGGTAACTCTTCTCACCTGCTTCTTCTGTCCAATCCGGTGAGCCCGAGCCTGAGCCTGAAGATCATTTTGAGGATTCCAGTCCGAGTCAAAGATAACAACGGTATCAGCAGAGGCCAAATTAATTCCCAGCCCTCCAGCTCGCGTGGACAACAAGAAACAGAAGTCCTGGCAGGAGGACAAACAAAAAAAGGCATCCATGAGTTAGCCAGCCTGTAACTGTGGATGTAAGATAGTAATAATTTCAAAGCTGTGCAAGGAAACAGAGGGAGGGTCCTGTTGTGTTCACACTACTTAAAGCAGAAAAAGGATTTCCCTTACACACACCCTGCTCAGTCAGGTCAAGTACCACCGGTCTTTAAGCCGAGGCACAAGGTGAGGTGGTGCTGGCAGGGATGAAAACTATGCTCTTCCAGGAAGAGCCCGGCATGGATAGGTACAGGAGAGCAAACAGCTCAGGGCAAGGGCACCTCAGAGTCACTTTTGAAGGTCAGCCCATGCTGCCCACCAGACTCCTACAAAGGCAGCGGGCAAACACGTGCTGTTTGTTGCCTGCAACCTGTCAGGGGTGAAATCAGCAACTAACAGACCACTTGAGTCACTGCCCAAGGGCACAGGGTGCCAAATTAGAGCCAAAATGCCTAAGCCCTCATGGATGCCCCAGGAAAGGGGAAAGGGCAACTCCTATTGGCATTCTTGCTCCTTTCCCACCCGCACTGCTGTCTCCTTCTCACTTTTATTTGTTAACTTGCCCACAACCATGAAGCACCTTGCAGTATCTCCTGTGTCAACCAAGAATCCTCCTGCAGTCTTGGCTTCTGGAGCGAGGAAAGGTATTTCTCACTGGCTGGGTTCACTGTGGCACAAGGCAAGTGCCTTGCACCAGTTGCTGTGAGTCAGCAAGCTCAGACAAGAGGCTCAAGATGCCCTCTCCTATTACGCTGGAGATTTTCACCTCCAACACCAGACTCCACCGCCTGCCATCACTATAATCCCCCTTTTTGCCATATCCAAAACCAGTTTCATGACAGAGGAATCATTTGGCAACTCTCTCATTCCCTGTGACCATGGGGAGAGAATTTCTAAATTCTGGCTATTCCCAGCCTCTTCGGGACTTTCTGGAGATGTGAGAGGCAGCCCCGTTCTTCGGATGTGGGAGATTTGAAGTAAGCAATACGGTTAGCTGCAAAACCTGCTCTATTTGTCTTTTAAAAAAGTATCTGGGGTTCTGTAAAAAGAAATTAAATCAACTAATCCTCTCTTGGCAGGCAGAACCCATAAACACTCGCTGCTTGGGAAGTCCCCCCCCTGGACCCTTCCTGTGGCAGGACATCCCCCAGCTGCGGTACCTCGGAGCCGTCAGCGTTGAAGTGGTCCAGCGCCTGCTTTCGGATCTCCCCCTTGATCGAGCCGTCCAAGCGCTGGAAAAATCAACAGCATTGATAAAAGAAAGAAGGTAAAGGAGCCCTGAGGAACTGCTGCATCCAAGCCTCCTTTCCCTGCCTACAGCATTTAATCATTAAAAATAGCTGCCAATTAAAAATAACCACCCTGCCTTTAGCCCGCTGTGTTGTGAGGGCAGGAGGAGGGGTGCGCTCAGGCAACAGTCACCCAGCGGGTGACACTGCAGCTCCCGTTACAGGCTCCCAGCCAGACCCTCTCCGTTTGCTGTCCTCTCCTCGGGGTTTATCACAGGACACACAGCCCAAAGCCTGCCAGAGGCGGTGTTTTGCAGAGATGGGGCCACGCTGAAAGGAAGGGACTTCCCAGTTCCCTCCAGTGCATTTCAGTAAGCGCAACCTCTAATCCCAGCCACCAATCTCAGGCAAACTCAGTGAGACTCCCACTGCCCAGGCTCTTTCTGCATTTTCTTGAATTCTCTTGAAGCCCACTCTTTTCCATGCTGATGTTTCTCACCTGAAAAGGGTAGTGTTTGATAGTCAGGTACTCTGCCAAGATGTCCAGCATCCTCACCATCTGGGAGAAGATTAGCACCCTGTTGCCTCTCTCCCGCAGCCTGGTCAGCAGCTTGTCCAAGAGAATTAGCTTTCCACTGCTCCTGATCAGAGACTGAAGAAGTAACCGTCATTCCAGCTGATGCTTCCCAACCTTACCCTTAAGAGCACTACACTGAGACATGCAGAGGTCAGGTTCTTTTGGGGTTATGCTTCTCCCATATGTCTGTCATGATATCATCTGGATTTACAGAGCAGAGGCCACATGAAAAATTAATTACCCAAGACAGATTTTATATTGCATGTACCTCCCACTCTAGATGGTCAGAGAGCATTGCCTACAATGGATGCAGAGGGCTAGAGATTCAAGCAGCTTAGTTGTGAGGACTATTTCTCATGGAGAAGCCTCACCAGATCTTATCTCGGTGGGAGGACAGAAGAAAGAGGAAAGCAAGGTGGTAACCAAAGCCACTGCCCACCTGCAGGGTCTCAAGGCCATTCTCTCTCTCATTTTCCTCGGGGGGTTTGATAAGGTAGCAATGGTTGCAGCATTTTTTCAACTCCATCACAATGTTCAGGAAACCAGATGTGCTCCCCCTTGTTCCCTTTGACAGAGCTTTGTAGTTTCTTGTCAAAATCCACCTGCAAATAGGAAAACAAAAAGTCCAGACCATTTCACAGAGCAGACTGGGCATGCTGGAGCCTGGGAGGAATAAAACCTTCAGGAATATCTTTGTTCCGCATCAGTCTGCTCCCCTCCCTCCTTCTCTCTTCGCTTCCTTAGGATACTGCTGTTTCCTCACCTGAAAACCTGACGTTAGTTTCCTCTTGATATTATTACAGTTTAATGTAAAACAGCACCACGATTTTGTGGGGTGCTTTACTCACACATTACCCAAAAAAACCACATTGCCCCAGTCCTGCAAAACTGCCCAGCTGAACTGTATCACACTGAAAGAGCACCTCCAGACTACTACAGAGGAAAAGATAACACAAGACCCTACCTCAGATTCCTACTATGAAGCCCCTGCTGCTACAGGTGACAGCTGTCACGTTGCATTCTGAAGGACATGTCTACTGAAACACATTCCCAAGTCACAGAGAAAGACATGCCCATTTCCATTGGCACTCCCAGTAACTTCATAAATGACTCACTTGTAATACTGTTTCTGCAAAGCAGACATTTCCACGCGGAGGATCTGCTCCACTTTGGCCGGCAAAGATTTCTCCACATCCTTCTTTACTCTGCGCAGGAGAAATGGCTCCAGGACTTTGTGAAGGCTCTGGTAGCCGTTCTCTCTACCTTTTCCGTGATCCTCTTCAAAATCCTCCCAGAATTCAAATCTAGCAACAGAAATGAGGAGCAGAAAAGGTTCAGAATACCTCTCGTCTTATCGCACCAAACATCATCTATCGGATCTGTTCCCGCTGCACAGGACAGGAGATCATCAGTTTGATGTAGATACAGCAGAGGGATAAAAGGTTCACACTGCCCTGGCTAACTAAACACACGGTGGGGAAGCTGGAAGCTCTCTGGGATAAGGTGCCTCCCTAATATCTTATCTTTGAGCTCCGCGCTGACTGCCAGGACCCAAAATCCCAAAGTTTTCCAGTATTCTGCTCTGCTGTCTCCTGCTGAGGTTTACCTGGCAGCAGTTTCTGAACTTCTTCCAGTGCCCTCCCCTAGGCAGGGCTTTGACTGTGTTTTACATTGCTCTAAAGGCTTTTTTTTTTTTTTGGATAGCTGCTTCTTCCAACAGTTCCTTTGAAACGTGGAGATCTGCTCTTCTCCACTGGCAAGACCTCAGATCTTAACATTTGTTTGTTATAACGTGGACAAGCGAACAAGCAGCTAGACAGTCCTTGAGCAATACTCCTAGAGACTGCCCTCAAATGGTTGGTGAGGGTGGTTGGACCGCAACGTACTGAAAACCTCAGAAACGGTTGAGATGGTTGCTTAAAACAAGTTTCGCTTTTTAGAGATGGCTCTAAGACAGCAGACAGGTTTGAAAAGAACGTATTAGGTTTCCTCATTCAATTTGCTGCCAGAAACACTCTTTTTGTCTGTCATTTAACCTCTGATATTCCCCCACCAAACTTTGTTCTCCTTTCATTGCTCTAACTCCACTGAGGTTAAGCCAGAAATTAAATTCAGGGATTTCTGCCATTCTGCACTCCCTCAGGTCTTATTTACTGGACACGAATGGACACAGAGATATTTTTTGAAGGACCAAAAGGAGACTTACTTCTCTGGCATGATGAAATGCAGCAAGGACCAGAGTTCCTTGAGTGAATTTTGAAGCGGGGTACCGGTGATCAGCAGCCTGTGGTTGGACTTGAAATCAATCAAAGTTTTGTACAGCAAAGAGTCATCATTTTTCAACCGATGGGCTTCATCCACGCCTAGAAAGGCCCAGTTAATACTTCCCAAAACAGCCTGGAGGAAAAGAAGAACAACAACAAAAAAAAAACAGGCCCCAAGGAGACAGTGAGTTAGACAAGCCCCACCACCTTGCTCCACAGCCAGAAAGCACTGCAGCGTGTGCTTTCCAGGCCATTGTGCCCCAGCCCTAGACCAGTTCTGCCTCCCAAGAACAGAAAGGTGAGAATTAGCCATGCTGTGCAGCACTCCTGCCATACCCGAGTAGCCTTTCAGCAAGTATACCTGTTTTAAATCCATCTTTGCTTTACCCAGAAAGCAGAGTCCTCCCCCAGCCCCCTTTCTCCTCGCCCCTGGAACCCTGCTGTAGCACCAGTTCCACAAGAGCAGCAGCAGGAGAGCAGATGAACAAGCCTATAAAGTTAAGGTAACGCAAGAGTTCTGATTTTAATTTGGTTTTTTAGCATTAGTATTAAGCTTTTCGTTTTCTGCTAGGACTCAGTGATGCACTGAGAAGGATGATAAGCCCTGCAGACAGATTTCTCCTTAGTGTAAAAATCCAGATATTGTTAACACTAGCAGTTCAGTATCATGTTTCATCCTCTTAACTAGCCTAAATAAACCAGGCAAAATCCAGCTACTGCCCTTCCTGGTGTCTTACAAGTAAAAAGAATAACACTACTATGCAGTACAAGAGTGAAGACAGTATATATAACCAGTGTTCCATGTTCCCTCCACATTACTGGCAAGAAAAAGCATATAATAGCTATAGGTTTTCCATCACCACAGAGGAAAGAGGCGAAACCCACAATCTGGGGGCTGGCTTCCTCCTTTGCTAACAAGAGAAAGTCTAAATAAAAACATCCTTGGACCATTACTTACCTTATCCTTGAGAAGGATCTCGTATGTTGTGATAAGTGCATTGAATTTCAACCTTTTAGACTGAGAGTGGATCCACTCATATTCACGTATCTGGTAGAGGAGATAAATTTTAACTTCAATTAATGTTATGGGAAGGAAAGAGTTAACAAACATTATTTTGATGCAGATATAGCCAGAGACTACAACCAAGTCCAAAATCCTGTTGTTTAAGGTGTTATTCTATGAGCTTACGATGCCCAAGGAACAGCTTGGTTTAGAGTACACAGATGGTTCGACTGCCCTCACACAGGTAACAAAACAAGGTCGAACACCTTGCTGTTGTGACCTTACCCTCATCTGTCAAACGAATGCATCGTCTCACTATTGACACCACCAGACTCAATAATTCAGATGATAGGAGGTGAGCACCTTCACCTTGCTATACCCCTTACTGAAACACGATTCAGCCCAGTGCAGCGGTGGTTTCCAGACCCTCTGAGCGAAGCCAGAACTTCTGTGCTTATTCTAAGAGGGGCAATAAGGTAGAAATGCCCTTGGAGCACTGAATTATACCCAAGTGCTTAGCTACCCCAGCTCAGGCTCACTGCAGTACTGTCCCTGCTGTCTGCCAGCCTCTGCAGAAGAAAGGCTGCTGCTCTGCACCCCACGTTTCTACCCAACCCCACACCCTTTGCTTTCCAATGACACACCATGTTCCGGCTCATGAGGTCCCCGATGTAAACCACCACATTTATCTCGGGCGCCCACACTTCAAACTCTCTCTGCCAGGAGGTGAGAGTGGACAGGGGCACCACCACCAGGAAAGGGCCGTACAGCTGGTGCTGGTGGAAGAGGTACGACAGGAACGATATCGTCTGGATCGTCTTGCCCAGGCCCATTTCATCAGCCAGGATCACGCTGTTGTTCCTGAGAAAGAAGAGAACAAAGGTAAATCCTGCCTGAGTGCGTGTTTCCACCACCGCTCCTTGACTCTGCACCAGCACCACCAGCAATCCACGACAGGGACAGAAAGTGTGGATCCCAGGGAGAACATCCAGACTGTAGATGGCACAATAAAGTGCAAAAAGGAACAGATTACGGTCACTCCAAACTGGCAAGCAAGGACAAAGGCAAAGGGAGAGGGGAATCAGTGGCCTAATTTTAGAAGGCCATTTTTCAAACACTTCAACGACTGTGTAAGCATGCTGAGCCAGAAACCTTCTTTTTTTTTCAGTTAGGGCGATGGAAAACTAGGGCTGAGATGTAACAGGCTCAGACAACAGCCAAGTCCAGCATGTCAACAGGCCCAGACAGGGAAAATGCTTTTTGTTTTCACACAAGGTTTCTTAAGTTCATGCTCTCTGCGGTGTTTGCACTGCAGCTGGGCGTAGGGCATTTTAAATCCTTCAAGCTGCAGAAGGAGATCGGGTAAAGACCTTAACTGAAAACAAGAGGGCCACACCAGGAGAAAAAAAAGAAATTAATGTGGTGCACTTGCAGCATCGACCAGAGAAATCACACAGCATCGACACGTACTTGCACCAGGAGTGAGCGAGCCAGTTGAGGCCCTCCAGCTGGTAATCGCGCAGCTCCAGGTTCTCACCACCAATGTAGGAAGGCTGCTTCTTCAAGGCAACAAACCTTGGCCTCTGCTTCAACACCTGGAAAAGAAGATGCTGTCAACCCGCTGAAGAAAAAGACAAAGCAGGGCTGAAAATTTCAGAAACAAATATGTCATCTCTTTATTGGTTAAAGTCCATCCTTGTTTTTCCAGCCAGGGTTTGTGTCTGCAGTTCAGATAACCACTCCGCAGTGTTGTTTTTCACCTGCTGTCCTCTGCTCCTGATGACCAGAGCTGTGAGTCTCCCCAAGAGTGCAGTAAGCTGCACATAATGCACATTAGGTGGAATGTGCATTTCTTTTTTGTCCTTTTTTTGTCCTTTTGGTTTTTTTCCCCGTTATCTCTGTCCCTCACCTCTACCCTATCAGCATCTTGCAGGTTTTTCTCTTTTCCCAGACATGCTGGTTTTTTCATCCAACTGATATTAAAACTTTGCTTCTGCAGCAGCTCCTTCTTAAGAGGAAGCACTTTGTCAGATTAATTAAGCCTCCCCCTCCCCAGGAGGGACACAATGTTCTCACTGTGCACAGAGTAAATGAAACCTAAGGTGGGTTTCACATCTCTTGCCTCCAGTACAACACAAGACCAGCAAACAACCATTCAAACACTGCCGAGAGGATGGAAAAACGTCCTCTGAAATTTACCCTGACAAAACCTCACATTCCCAATGTTTACTTCATCACCTGGCCTGGAGGAACAGAAGAGGAGGGAAGAGAAGGAAGCAAACCTTGCAGTCCCGGGTGGGAATCGTTTTGGAGTTGTTACGATTGTTGAAGCTGTCGATGCAGTGCTGGAATTTCTTGCTTATCAGAGCCTCATCTTCCCAGCTGCACTCGGCATAGGGCAGCCCCATCCATTTACACAGGTATTCAGGGTCATTCGAAGATGTTTTGCGACTGTTTGCTGCAAAATACACACAAAAAAAACCAACCCATAAAGGCCAAACCTCAGCAACTGTGGTTCTGTGGCTGAGCCACAAGTGTGGTTCACAGGGGCAGTCAGAACCACCCATACAACCACAGACAGGTCTCGGTGAGTAGGGAAAGTTCAGAGGGACCAAAAAATGCTCCTTTACCTGGGAAATCTGAATGTCCTGTCGCAGATTTACTGGTCTTCACAGCTGTGTTGGGAGAGAGAAGGGAAGGGAGGGTTTGGAGCGCAGGCAGCCAGCAGAGGGAGCAGGGTGGGCAGGCTCTCACTGCTACACTTCCCACTCGTTTTCATAGGAATTGTATGGAATTGTATGGAAATAGGATAAACAGGTCTCCAAGCCAATTCCCAAAGAACTGGATGCCAGCACCTCTGACTGACATGATATTAGTGAAGTGCTCGGTAACTGCTGTCTTTATTTTTAATAATTAATCATCAAAATCTAATCCTTGGGCTGCCTTGCAGCCTAACCACATCCTCAAACACGTCACAGAAAGTAGTCTTCACAAAAGCCAGGCCTGTAGTGCTGCTTTGGATGCAAACACCTTGCATCCAAAGGGCTGAAGTCAAAGAACTTCAGCAGCAGCTACTTCAAACTCCCTTGGAAACTAGGCTATCATCCCCACGCTCCAGGTAAGGAGAGCAACTGACTGGTACTGATTGTAAATACAAATCTGTAAACCTGGATTTCTGCTGCTCAAATCCTTGAATTTCACACACTGAGATACACTTAACACCAGGGTTTTTTTTTATCCAGAGGGCAGGGAAGAAGAGAAGGCCATACACTCATTCTGCTGTCGCTAGAGGTCAAAGTTCCCACATCTTTACAGAAGTGTTGGGTTCACTTACCAATTACTCTCTCCACTATTTGATACTGTTTGTTCAGCTCTGAAGCTAGCTCTTGTTGGCAGTTGAAATATTCTACATCTTCAGGTGACACCTTGCCCAGCCTAGATGTAAAAAAAACCCGAAACAAAAACACTCTAATGCTTTTGTCATAGTGCTCACGGAGGACATACATAGAAATTCTACTTTCCTGTATGGTTCTGTTATTTAGACAAGTCACTACTGCTTACATGACATCTACTGTAAAGCTTCCTATAATTATAAATCATTACTAAGAAGCAAATGTCATAGATGTTCATACTGTCTCCCTGCTAAATGATGCCTTATTGGGCTACAAGAATTGGGCTCAAAAACAGAACCAGAGACAGAAGCTGCTACTGCAGCTCTATCACTTTGGAAACACACTGTACCTTCCCTTATAGTTCCTGGGGAGGTCAGACAAACCAAAGGAAAAACTTGCATACAGGCAAGCTCAAAATTAACAAGGGTTAATAAGGCCACAAGCCCTCTGTCACCTCCTGAGCCAAGTGAATCTGAGTCTGACACCATAGATTTGTTGTCAGCTACCCCAATTCTTAAGCCAGAAAAGCGCCAATACTGTGGACTGCATGCCTCTTCCTCTCTCTTCCAACACCACGGTCACAGACATCACCTCCAAGAGGGGGATGTTCATTAATAGGCAAAGAGAGATGTGAGTGTTGTACACTGAAAACAGTTGCTTTGGATGCAACATGCTTTGCAAGAAGAAACCAAACATTCTCGGTCCTGACTCCGCAAACCTCTAGCTAAATAGATTTACCCAAGTCCGTATCACTGGTTGAAGTAAAGCATACCATTGCTTGATCTCCTCCTCTTTTTTCTTGAAGTTTTCTAGCTTTTTCAGGCCCTTCACTTTCTGCTGCTGCAAGGACTCTTCACTCTCCCATGTGCTATGGATGTACGACCAGCCTTTCCATTTGATCAGGTACTGAACTTCTCCCTCATCCTTTTCAGGGTCAAAGTCCGCGCTCGGGTTGCCATTGGCTTCAGTTGCATACACTGTGGTGGAAGCACCAGTGGCTGCAAAAGAAATCAGGCTGAGGTTGGTCCCTTTGTTATCAAGCACTGGACATAAGCTGCATTAGAGCAGAAAGTTATTTTTCTAACACATCTTTTGTGACAGCACAAAGAACGCCCTACAGATTCTGCAACCCCGTAAGACAGGCACACAAAAGTTTTCCATACAACAGAACCTTTTTAAATCTCTCTGTCATAAATGCCTTTTCTTTAAATATAATTCAAAGGTCTCTTGAAAACGTTCACGACCATTCAGTTTTACCAAATCCCTTTTGTAAGGCTATGAGAACAAAACATCAGCTTTATTTTCATTACGGCTTTGTCAACGGAGCTATGAAAACTGCCTCTACTGGATGGAAGTTCTATTTTATATTTCAAAGAAGAGAAAAGCAAGAATTGCAGAACAACGACTGCATCTTTAAAACATGTGCGTGCTGAATGAAAGCCACCGAGCACATAAACTCGACATTTTAGGTTTTTCAATATTAGATTTTACAAAAGCTGCTAGAAGACATAAATAGGAGGCATAGAGGAAGGGGTGAAGAGTGCTGAAACAATCCTTGGCCCCACTTTGAAGTTGCAAAGGTGTTGCACCAGCTCAAGAGAAACTGTGAGTGCACATCACTGACATCAGAAACAAAGGCTTTTTCCAGAACTACGCACCTCCTTTTTTTCCAAGCCTGATGTCCAAGACTTTCTCAATAGTTTCACTGTTGTCTTGTTGTTCCTCAGCTCCTTCCCCAGTCATCTCTATCAGGTCATCAGAGTCCGTCTCAAAATCATCATCCTCTTTGTAGCTGAACAAGAACAAAACCAAACTGATAAAAAGCCCCTGACCCTTCCCAGTCCAGAAACACACAGAATGGCATTGACTGGAGCAAGCTTTCTCCAGCATCTGTTCTGTGGTTCAGTGCATGTTCAGCACAAGCATTTCTTAAGTTAGCCATTCAGCACTTCTCAGATAGCTACACTTTATCAGACTAATACTCTGTCTTGTCCATATAGTTTTTCTGACCATGGTCAACACTGGATGCTTCACAAGGAGGCAGAACAATCCCTGCAGGAGAAGCAAGACCATCAACAGAAAAGGTCTCTTTTATCCAGTGAAAGATTATTTTATGTTTAACAATGGAGGCTGCAGAGCATCAAAAGGCTGCATGGGTGCCCACACTGCCCTAGGAACTACACTTCTCATCTTTGATCAACATTTAACCACCAAAAAATATTCTTCAGGTGGCTCTTTGTAAGTTCCTTATTAGAACTGCCAAAAGGTCAGAAGATATATTGGGGAACAGATAATGCTTTACCTCTACCACATCTCGATGCTCTCTCCCAAGGCATTACTTATCAGCCACTCTCAGACAATTGGTCCAATCTAGCACAACCCATTCTAATCTATTATTTGTACAAGCTCTCATCATTGAGCAATCCCACCCTTCTTCATACCTGACATTTTTGGCTGCTCTTCGTCGAGTTTGTCTCTTGGGGGTCTCATCATCTTCGTCATCATCATCATCTTCAGATGAGTCTGGTTTCTTTCTCTTCTTCCCACGCTGGGGTTTGTGAGGCTTTTTAACATTGGTTTTGGCCACGGTTCTAAAATAAGAATTAATAGAAAGCCATAATACAGCATGTTTTACATAAACATCCATTTTAGAAATGTCTTTAAGAAAGCATGAATCTCAAATATTAGACTCCTGGGGATTTAGTCTGCTCTAACTACCATGGAAACCACAGCATCATTCACCAGAGCAAGAAATAGGTAGATGAGAGAGTATCTAGGTCCTAGGTTTACTAGGTCATAAACAAGGGTAATATTGCAGAAAAAAAAACCCCACCCCAAACATTCTTTAGAGACAAACAGAGATTACTTCTCCACCCAGCACAGCCAGAAAAGACATAGGTAGAAAAAGACAGAAGACTGAACCAACCACTTCTTACCTCCTTTGGCCAGGTCTTCTTGCTTTAACTTTCTTCGGTTCAGGCTCACTCTCTCCACTAGTGCCTTGCTCCCCTCCATCTTCATCCTCTTCTTCACCAGAGACCTCTCTTTTCCATTTATTTCTACGGTCAGAAATGTAGGTCATGAAGGGTAATCGTATTTCAACACAAATACTTGGCTAAGCAGACATCCAAACCATCTAGGTTAATACCAGCAGGCCACAATTATGAGACAAAGGTTCAAAACCGCTGTTTTGGTTGTTCAGTGAAATGCATGGGGGGGTTTATGGTGTGATCCTCTGCTTTTAGGAAGAGGCCTCAGTCACCAGGTTTTAGCTCACACAGAGGCAATGTACCTTGAATTAACACGTACTACAACAGTGCTTGTGGCAGAGCTGTACTTCTTACGACCAGGTAGGTAAGTGCTTAGATGTATTTATTTTACTCTTCTAATTCTGCATTTCTGAAATGAGCTGGAAAATATCTTAAGAGAAGCGCTCACTTTCACTCACAGAGTATGAGCCACAACATGCACAGTTACATGATCTCCTCGTAGCCTGGAAAAATGAAGCAAGAAGTCTCCTGCCATCTAAATTCAAGCAATTAAAAGTTTCCAAGCATGAAACCAAATCACAGCGTACCATTAGCAGAAGGAAGCACCTCCTCTGTGGGCCATTCGGAGCAAAGCTGCAGCTCCAAAATGCCCCTCCTCTCTCTAAGGGAGCGTGGAGGGTCCCCAGGGATTATTCCCCTTGCCCAGGAGAGGTCCATACGACCACAGTCCTCCCTGCGCTTTATTCCATTCCCTCCTGCACTGATGTGTACAACTAAATGAAAAACTAAAAGACAAGAAACAGGAGAAAGAGAGCAGGATCGTGTGTGACTGTGTTTAAGTTTTCTCCTGCAGGCAGCTTGCAGTTCCCTTCAGTTCACTTCAGTGTTTGGAAAAACTAAAAAGTACTTCTTAGATGGAAAAAGGCAGTAAAATATGATTGGGACAGCAAGTGACCTCAGTTATGGAGTGCAGACATCCAGAATATCCTTTTAATGGAAGTTCTTTTGTTTTAGCAGTGGGTTATAAAAATAAAGAGGATAAGAATTTGGCATTTTATTGTCTATTAATCAAAAAGGTGATCTGATTAAACTATTTTAAGTACCTCTGAAGGAGAATAAGTAACCCGATGGAGAAGTGAAAGACTAACAGCAGAAAGTGAGCCTGATTTGTTAACATTCTGTCATAGTCGAAGTGGGAAAATATAAACAAAAGAAAAGTTGGGAAATTGTACCCATGAGTAGATCCCTATTCGTACTTCAGTTTCAGTCATCCAAAGTACTATTACTGGAAATATTACTTTATTTTACAAGTTCTCCATACTGATAGCACCTATCAAACAAACCAATTCTACAATTCTGAAAAATAATACAAGACAAAGTGCCACCACTCAAAACCCTTCTCCCTAGAAACTTACGTTTTTTTCATTTGCTTCTGGCCTCTTCTTTTTGGGCTCTCATTTTCAGATTCACTACTTGCCTTTAATTGAAAAGAAAGAAAATCAGGTTGTAGACTTCACCCTGGACCATCTCCTCAAGGCTGCAACTGAAAGGCATGCACGCAGTCCGAGCTTGGGCACAGCCTGGTGGCTCTGTCCCTGGAAGGACACTTTGGTGCCATGGGAGCTGTGAAAGAGCATCTCCCCGGCACGGTTCCCCCTGCACCACCTCGGCTGCAGGGTTAATGCCGCTTGAAGAAGATAAGTCTCTGCAGAAAGGATGGAGAGATCTACCTCAACATCTGGAGCTCCTGAGAGCTTGGAATGCACAAGGCTGTGACCCCTCAGCATCCACCTCCGATACCTGGCAGATGGTGACTCCGCAGTGGCAGAGGCCGGACAGACCCCCAGTGTGTGCAACACCCCATGGACTACAGAACCACGGGCTGAATTTAACCCACCAAACCTCGCACTGCCCAAGCACTAGAGGCAAAATCAGAGAGAAGCTTGTCTGCTGCCACCTCTGCCTCCACTGCGAGGTGAGCATCGCTCCCGCTGATGGTCAAGAACCCGGCAACAGCGGGACTTGGTGTCTCCTGGACAGCAGTTTCAGGTCCTGCCGCAGCACCAAAGCTCAGTTATTTTATACGGCTTCTAACTGAAAACAGCAGTGGCTGAACCTAACGCCCATACTTGCCATTTTCAGCAAGAACCCTGCAATATTTGGGGGCGTTCAGGCTTAGTTTCTGCCACTGCAGAAACTTTTGCAGCCACAGATATGCATTATGATCTCCGCCTTTATTAGAGAAGCTTCCTATAAGGAAGGAAATTCTTCAAAAAAAGACAATATTCTCATCACAAGCTTTCACACTTGTGTAGTTTTTCCATAGTGAAAGCCACTGAGGATCAGACTGGGTCAGAGCCACGTCCTGCTGCTTTCCTTCCTCCTAATCCTCCAGTCTCTCTGGCTAAATATATCTAGAGATATGCTAACTACCTTCTGTAATACTGTCATAGTGGATGTCATTAACTCCTACAGACTGAGATAGCTAAAAAAAAATTATAGAAATTAAAAAAATCTTTAGGCTGGTGGTATACAACTCCATTTTGGTAAAAACTGGTCAACGATAAAACCAGACTAACACACAAATAACATCCCTCAACCCCCAGATGACTTCACCGTATACACTTGCCCCAGAAAACATATATGGGCAGGGAGAAAACTGAAAAAACCAATGTGAGGTTTCTACAAAAGAACTAAAATGACAGGAGTAGCCTTCAAGACTGTTTGCTCTACACGCTTACTGGAAATCTTCCACTTCATACTGCTTTCTGCCACAGTATTCAGCTTTAGCTCTAGGTAATGCCTATCCATCACCACGGGTACCTCAGTTTGCATCTCCTGGTACACCCACCACCACCCCTGGATAGAGATGGCAAAGTTACAACCAAGAGCTGTTCACACAAGAATTTTGTGAAACGGGGTGGACTGTAACAGGAAAAAGCTGAGGCTCTGGAGAGCCATGACACACCAGTCTGCTTTCTTTCTGCGTCCTTTATTTTTATTCTACAGCTTCCTTTCCACCAACAGAAATTTCCTTCTCACCTGCACCAGTATTTCCATTAAAATATAATGAAATACTGGATGCCATCTTAGACCAAGAGCTTTGCTGAATTGCAATGAGGTTTGGTGTCAGACACAACAACACCTTTTGCACCAGATCTTACTATGAAAGCCTGTTCACCCACCTGTTTCACAGCTCTGCGTGAAATCCCTGTCTCATAGACCAGGCATCCAGGAAGCAAGTGACTGGCAAACACCATGGAGAGCCCTACCTACCCTTGCAACATAAGCCAAGCATTCCATAGATTTCAGTTTCGACACAGCTAATTTTAAAAGTCCTCATATTCTTTCTTTTCTTTTAATCTCTTCTCCACTTGCCAAAGCGTGGTGCTTTGCCATTCCAGTTTTGGCATGTTTTTCAAGAGCTGTCCCTCAACGCACGTTTACCTTTTGCTGTCTTTTGGCAAACCACAAGAGGTGGATTTGTCTTCTGCTCTGTGTCAGAGAAGATCAGATTTAGGAGAAAACCAAATACGACCTTTGGCTCTTTGAAACTACCTCTCTCCTTCTTTGCCAAAATCCCATTTTCCAAGTTTCTAGTGTCCACTTCCCTAACACCGCTACTCTTTCCCTGCTCTGTCATTGCCTCTACAAAGCCAACGCTCATCTCTTCAACGACTTGTCTTATCCTCACCTCCTTCTGCCTTGAAAAATTCAACTTGTGATTGCAATTCAGCCACCTCCAGTTACATTTTTTTTTTTCCCAAAGGCACCATTGTCTTTTTTGGATGCGCATCAAGCCCAGCTCTGTCTCCTCTGACACAGCCAGTCCCCAGCCTGAGTCATCTGCCTGCCTTGTGGCTCCCACATCCTCCCTGCCCCAGTGCCGGGGAGCTCTGTGCCAGCGGCCTCGAACAGCCACTGCTGACTCAGCCTCTCCATCCCATCCATCGCCCACCACCAACCCCTGTCTCCTCCTCACCAGCTCCTCCTGTGGTCCCAGGCTCCAGCCCCTGGCCAAAATCTGCCTTCCACCATTTTATACATAAATAAATCCACACTGACTTGCTCAAATCAGCCCAAGGGTGAGATTTGTACCTCTGCCCTGGACTCTGCAGCACCAACAGAGTTTGTGCTTGTATCACCTCCTTATCAACATCAACCCACGAGTTCTGGCAGGTGGTAAACTCCCCGGTGAAGGAAGCACAGATGATAACCAGACAGTCAGGAGTATGCCAGGTCCAGAGCAGGCTCCCCAGGTCCCGTCTGCACCCCAGCCTGCCACCCACTGCCACCAGGAAGCAGACTGATTGGGAAATCACATGCAACTTGAATGTTAATAACGTCACCTCCCAGAATGACACAACTTAAGCTGACAAAACCCGTCTCCAGTCCCCAACAAGGTCTCTGTCAGCCCAGCACGAGATGCTGGGATGCTCACTCCTTGCTTTCAGAGGTTTTGTACCAACGCTGGCAAAATTCTGCTGGGCTCAGGCTGCCTCCCCAGGGGGCCACTGCCAAGGAGGAAGATGATTTGCCTTACCTAGTTCCTCTTTCCCCTGCCAAACACTACAAACATGCCCAACTTATTCTGGCACCACTACTTCTAACTGGACTAGGAACTGGCCTCATACAATTTGCTTTCCTCACCTCCAGCTGAAGGGATCAGCCTTCCCTCTCCAGGACCACACTTGTACTAGATTAACGATGGCTGTATTTTGCTGTGGAGCAGAGCCACGCTAAACATAACACAGCATCAAGTGGGTCCACACAGCAGCAGCTTTAAAGTTCTGGTCCTACAGAATGTCCATCTGCTCCTCACTGCTACCCCAGGGCCAGAGAAATGGAAACTCAACAGCATTGAGTCTCTTGAGCTCATGCTCAGGAGAGACAAAGACTTGCTTAGAGGCGAGAAATATTTCAAGACTGAAGTCAAAGTGAGGATTTGCTCATTTCAGGAGTAAGCCTGAGGTCTAGCACTCCAGAAAAGCTAGAGAACCTCAGCTCACCATGTTCTTTTTCTTATGCCTGCTGAACTTCTCTCTCCCAGCGCTACTGGCAGCATTTGAACTTTCAGCAAAGACGTGAGGCAGAGCATTAATAAAAATGCAAACAAGCAGAAAGTTTCTTTCCATAATAAAACCAGCTGTCTTTTAGGAACGCCTCTGGTGCATGACTTGTGGCCTCTCTCTCACAGAACAGATGCACCACACCATTTATTACTAACTCCCACACCTCAAACCACCCTTTTTAGGGCAAGAAGACTGTATCTAGTTCGGGCACATTTATTTCTCGACTGCCCCAGAAGACTCTAAAAGGCACCTGGCTCTGCATGTCTCACTTCCCCTGACTGAAACCTGGAGCTGATTTATGAACTGCAAAGAAAGCACAGGGGCAAGTACTGTTTTTACTAAAAAACTCTTGTGTGCTCTTATTCCTGGAGACAGCTGTGGTCCTCTGAGCAGCTCTTGTGATCATATGCAAAACCGCCCTTTCACTTCCTGATCCCTCGGCCCACGCCTCGGCATTGACCATGAGTTGTCACCCTCTCGGACCGACACCACGTGCCTGGTGGTGGCCTCCGGGCAGTCCCCAGAAGGCAACAGCTTCTAACACCGAAATAACCCTGCCCAAACTGCTGGTCTAGGAGGTCAGACCCAGTGATTGAACGGTGCCCCAAAAAACCAAACCACCTCCACCTACGGGCCGGCCATCTCCCCCGCCCAGGGGAAGCCCATGGGGAGGTCCGATGGCTGATCTCGCGCTGTCTGGGCGATGCTGTTTGCTAACATGGCAGAGAAGCGTTAGGGAAGTAGGCAATTAAAAAGCTCCTAGGCACTGTGCTGGAAGTCCCAAGCAGCAAGCGACAAGAGCAGGTCACTGGCGACAGGATTAACCCTGTAAAGGTAAAAAGCAATCTTAAGAGGTGTCAAGCGCCTTGGGTCTCTGGCCAGCTGCAGCAGCAGCAAGGAGGGCTCAGCACCATGCAGGCTGGAGCTAGGCTATTTCTTCCCTCTTGGCGTTTAGGTCTTCCAAAAGCAAGACTTTCCATCTCCTCCTGCTCTTTGCGAGGCCCCAGCACTGTGCTCCTGACATGTCACACCCTCCATCAGACTCTGCTGCAGATGGGAGTTGCCCTACGGGGACCAGACAGTGTTGTTTTAGGGAGGGAGGGAAAGAAAGGGGTGGTCCAATTTTGTTAATTTTGGCGTTCTGTTCCACAAAGGTGGCAGTGAGGTCATTCAGAGGACTTATGGTTGGGTTTGGCTTTGCTTTTTTTTTTGTTTTTTACAATATTTTGTGGTATAGCAAATTTTTTACATCTCGGATTTTTATTTTAATTTTTTTTTTTTAAACGTTATCGTACCTTAAGTAGTAGGAAATAAAAATATCGAAAAATAAAAACAACATTTGCAAAACCACGTAATATTGTAAAACAAAAAAAGACGGGACTTACCTGAGCCCCTTAAGAGGGCACTGGGCTCTGCAGCGGAGGTCTGTGGTGGGTGTGACATCGCCAGCACAGTGCATGCCGGGGCATCGCACAGAGAGGCGGCCGGCGAGTCTGGCCTTTGCCGAACTTGAAAAGGAAAACAAAAGCTAAGTCAATGATGTGCCCTCAGCCCCTTCCTTAACCTGCTGCTACGGTGGGATATCCAGGCACAGGAATCTTGGGCAGAGCAAGGAGGCCGGAGACCTGCGTTTGCCACGCGTCTCGGAGTTCTGCAGCATCCAAATGCACGTTATCGGCGGCGGAGCACAAACAGCCTGACCATCAGAGAGAACCACTGGGCTCCTGTTCTGCTGAAAATGTGGCTACTCATACATTTAGGTTCCCAGCTGCATGTTTTTACACCTAGCTCTAAGCCCCGGCCTTTCCTCTTGGTCTAAGCCTCTCCCCTGGTTTTCCTTCTTCTCCTCTGAAACCACTCAACCCTCCTGAAGGCCTGTAGATGACAAGTTCTATGCAGAAAGCCCATTCGATGGAAATGAAGGCAGCAGCTAATTCCTACAGCTTTAGGAAAAAAAAATAAACAAAAATCAACAACGTTCTGAAAAAAGGCACAATTGGAAGGTCTGTCTGCCAGGCTCCAACCACTGTCACCTCCAGCTCAAGCATAAAAGACTCCCCAATATTCAACCAAAGATAAGTGATGGTTCAATAAAGCTGAACATCCCCCTCACACACACACATTTATCAGCACAATCCATTCCGGGATGGGTGACAATAGCTGTTTTGTTGTTGTGAGGTGTTTTCTGGGAAGTTTCCTTTATTCCTGGTTGAATGTGTGTTATGTTTTGGTTTGGGTTTGTGGTTTGTTTTGGTTTTTTTGTGGTTTTTTTTTTCCACACAGACTCGTTCTCTCCAGGACGTTTCTACAGCCGAGCATGACCTGTGTTATGCTCCACCCCAGCAATCAGACCCGTGCATGCGGATCTCAGCCCGCACAGTGTCCTGCTGACTCCAGAGGTCTCCAAGCAGATCCAGCTGCAGGACCGCGAGGCTCCAACATCCGTGCTCCAGGCCAGGACTCAGGATTTACAAAGCAACACAGACGAGACCTGCCTTTGTTCTTTGGGTTTGGTTGGTTTTATATGTTCAGTAATCCCTCACCTTATTTTTCTTTTATTTATTTAATTTCTTACCTCATCTTTTATATTAAATCGCGATGGTTCTTGTCTGCTTCGGTTTGACCTCCTAACCCCATAAACATCAGGATATTCTTCCCACATCTGCAAAATAAACAGACCATCAGAAGGCCTGCTTCACCCCAATTATTTCTGACATTTTAGAGAAGTTTGATGGCAAATGTGTTTTCTTTTTCAAAAAAAATCAACATAAAACCATTATGGAATCAGCAACCAGTAGATGGACTCTTTAAAAACTGGCTGAAAAGGATTATGATTATTTTGGGGTATTTGGCAATGCTCTAAAGCAACCTGTTTTATTTCAGCACTTTCTTTATAGAGGTCCATCTTTCCACCAGGGTACAAATGACTCTACAACTCACTTGGGTGAAGGACAGGGCATTGAGACAGCCAGCCCTCGGCAAGCAACAGTGCTGAAGGTAAGGAGGCAACACCTTGCACGTGGAATAAATAGACGTACCGACACAAAGGGACAATCCACTGCCACTAAGAGCTTCCACCACAATTCCTTTCTGTAGGGAAAACCCCACCAGCTGCCCCATGAGCCTGGTGATGAGACACATTGCCAGCAGCAACTTCAAAAGTGAATTCTGTGACCCAGCCTGGGTGGCAAATGGACCAGGGGCACCCTGTCCCTTGGGGAGGTGAGGTGGCAGGACCACTGGTTCTTCTCCTGAATGTACCGATGCAAATGCGGTTTGGCCGCACGGGACATATGGACATGCAGAGCTGACTTCTGGGAATGGCTGTGCTCTACTTGCTGTAACCAGGCCGTAAGTGGTGAAACACTGAGTACAACAGTGTGCTTTTGTCATTGCTGGATGAACAGGAGAAGAGGGAGACAAGAACTGATGCCCTGAGGGACATCAATGCAGAGCTGGTGGTGCCACAGGATATCCAAAGCTTTACAGGGCAAATAAAAAACCACCAACGTGATTCTCCAACACCTACACCAACCAGACCTCTCCCCCTCAGCAGAGCTTATCCTCTTATAGTGTTCTAAACCTATTCTTTCTCCTCCTGCTTCTCTCCAGCCCTCAGATGTCTCTGCAAGTCGCCGTCAGGAAAAAGAAATCAAAATACACTGCCAGATGCAGCAGTAACTTGGGATTGAGAGTGTGATGAATACAAGGCTGCAGCCCAGAAATCTTTCTGCTACTGTTGAAGGAGCAATGGGATAACATTGTGAAGATAACAGATTGTGAAGGTGTATCTCTGCAAGTTGAGAGATAAATTCACGTGAAAGGAAAACGCAAAATACTCCCCGAACCGTTGGAAGAACTTGTCTTTTCATCTTTTAAATGGCAGAATTTTTGGAGGAGGGATCAGCTCCCATGACAAATCTGAATAGCACCTAATGTCAATTAACCTCACCTTCATGGGTGTATCTAGACAGAAATACAAAATAAACAATAATATAATAATTAATTGCATTGGTTATTCAAGGGGAACAGGTATCAACACGCCTAGGTTAGACCTAGGTAAGGAAAACGCCCATTAACAGCAAAATTAAGGAAGGGAGAGGCTTTCTTATTAGAGGGTGCCCTGACCTTTTCATGTTTCATCCATGCTAATCATCACCCTGTGTATGGATGCACTCCCTCAGAGGAATAATTTTAATGTTTATTGTCAGGGACATGCTTGTAGCAGACCACAGAGAAAGAGAAAACTTCCTTCAGTCCCCACGTATCAACAATAAAAGATAAATTTGAATATTGTGTTACCACAACTGCCTTATAAATGTATCCTTCCTTGCCAGTCTGAACACAGGACATTTAGTAGTGACTGGAGCCAACAGCCCAAAGATTTGTGAGAAGGAGAAGCTGGTAACAAAATCTTTCTTTCCTCCCTTCCAGGCAGGTGGGAGCATGGGCTGAAAGTACTGTCCTCCTCAGCCTTCACACGCATAGCGACTGTCTCCATAAAACCCCCTGGTGAACAAGCTGCGCAAAGTGCAAACCACAGCTAAGAACAGGACAGTTACACACCACCAATGAACAAAACCAAATCCCTGCCCCAACCTGATTTTCCTCCAAGTAAACTCAGTTCACCGAGTTCCCATCTCCAAATGGGTATTTAAGCTCCTCTTTCCCACCCTGAGCTACACTGTGTTACTTGGGTGCCTCCATCCCTCGGGTAAAGCAGGTGATCAAGGTGCAGCTTCAGCACTGGGCAGATGCAACACCAACCACGTGCTCTGGACACTTGTGATCCCTTTTCCTCACAGGCAGCAACAGTCAGAGAACAAACCTGGCTATTTGAGAGAGAATAGATTGGGCTGGGGAAAACCCACCAAACCAAAAGCACAATGAAGAACCACAAGGCAGGGACACCTCCCACTAGAGCAGGTTGCTCAAAGCCCCATCCAGCCTGGCCTTGAACACTATAGAATCACAGAAAAAAAGTGAAAAGACAAAAGATGAGATGACAAGATGTGCCTGCGCCTCATTTGCACCACTCAGACCTATCACTACTGCCCAAAGGGTTGTCCTGTCAAATAAACAAGCTCCTGCTCCCAAGGGTGACACCAACAGGGCACAAGCACACACACCAGCCAGCCAACAAGTGACTTGGGGACACCAGCGGCTGGGGGCTGTGTGGTCAGTGTGTGAGAGGCGGGGAAGGCAAAGATACCTTCATTAAGGTCCTACCGTCTGCCCTTTTGTGGTGGGAACAGGGGTAACATGGCTTTGTGGAGCAGCAGGGGCAGTACCTTTTTAACATCTGCTATCCTTTCCTTCTTAGAGGCCGGTTTTTCTTTGGTTTCAGGAGGGGTCTGCTGAGATTTTGAACCCGTTGATTCACTTTCGGATTCAGACTGACTCTCAGAGGACTCGGAGCTGCTGTTTGACTCGCTGCCCTGTTCGCTGCCCTGCTCACTTTCAGACTGGCTTGCAGAGTCAGAGCCAGAGGCTTCTTCCGATGCTGAGCGACTGATGGTAGAGAAAGAAGAGATTATATTTTAACTGTACCGTCAAACAGCTTGGATATACGCAGCGAGCAAACCTGACCCACGTCCAAAGCTACAATGACAAGCCTGGAATGGCCTAAATGCAAGTGTGTACTGTGTGGTCCCAAAAGGACAGGTTGAAGCAGATGCAATTCCTTCCCAGGACAGGCACCGAGTGCACAGGCAAGACTGCTGGCTCCAAATCAGTGGTAGTAACATAAAGAGAAGCATTAATACCACCAGCACAGGTGCTCCAGGGAGGATCTGGCTTGCTCAGAGCAAATAAGAATACAGTATATTGGGAGTTGGAGCATCCAAAGATCATCCTGCTGTATTAAAACTAAGCAGCTGCTCTGGTTTGGCTCCTCACAACACCCCAGTACAGCCCAAGGTTCAAAAATCCGACACCCAATTTCTGAAAGGGGCCAGAACCAAATACTGTATGCATAATATTATATATTATAGTAAATATCATGCTTCTCGCATAATAACAAAGTCAGCAACAGGGCAGCAGAAAGGAGCTCACACAGGTCTGTGGCTGAGAGTTCCTGTTTAAAGAGTTACACCAATGTGTGCAGATTGCACGTCCCAAATATCCAATAAGGGGGGATCAGAACATCAAATACACGTATTTATCTTTTTTCCTCCCCCTTACATTCAAAGGGGTTAATATATGAAATATTCAACTTGGTTGAGGCTCCTCAACAAAACAAAAGAGAGGTCAAACTATTTTAGGTGGCCAAAATACCCAAATGCCTTTGCCCAATCATTCCCAACATGGACTTTTCATTTAAAACCCAATTAAAGAAAACAGGAAGCTCATTCCAACATATAACATACACGCTAGTAAAGCAGCGTTGCAAATCCCACTCTTGTCACAAACCAAAATGCAGTTGGGGCAGTAACAGAACTGCAAACTTTCTGGAACAAGGAGCACCTTTTGCCAAGTCAGGCAAGTCTCTGCAGCCAGATGCTTTTGTAACATTTAAGGGATGCTGCAGGTACAGCATAAAAAGAAGAGTCAGAAAAACTTTGCAGAGTTAAAAATGGATTTTTAATATTTCTCCTTTGGTACAAAACTACAGAAAGCAACAAGATACATCAGAGGCTCTGCTCAGATTTTACAAGTCAAGAAAGAAAGAATACAGAGATTTAAAAAAAAAACAAAAAACAAAAGCAAAGAAAAGCAGAGGTACAATTTACAATTACATACAATTCTACAGAAACCAGTGCAGTACAGAGACAGGATCACTAGAGCCAGCTGCTATTCATAGCAGGGTACAGGCGGCTAATTTATACCATGTAAATAGGGTGGTTTGTTTTTTATTTTACTCTTAAATCCATGTCTCAAGTTGTCTGTGAAACATACAGCGCAGTCCCGGCAGCGGAGGCCGGCGCAGACAGAGGGCAGCAGCCGAGCGCCACGGGAGCCGGCTCCACAGTGGGCTCAGGCCAGCGGGCTCCCAGCCGCCATCTTACAGCCCTCCCCCTTCCTCCATTTTGCGGCTGCCGCTGGCTCCGGGGCCGTGGCAAGGCCTCAGAATGGCAAGGCACAGCACACAGAGGGGGAAATAAAGAAATAGCAACGAGCGAGAATTTCTGTGGCTGAGGTATAAGAAATGGTGGGTTTTTCAGGAAGGAGCAGAGGGCGAGTCGTCACCAATGGCTGCCGGTTTCACGGCCCCAGTTTGGTTTCAAAGATGGGGGTAATGGCATCACTCCCTCCCTTCAGGGCTGGAAAATCGAGTTGAGCTGCCACCCTTCCAGGGGCAGGGTGTCCTACTCCGTGCCAACCAAAGGCATAGGCCCATGCACAACCGTCTCACTACACCCTGTTTCCAACTGTCCTTTCCTTCCCATCTCCTCCACCATGGCCCTGCATTGCTGTGCTCTCCTGCTACATCCCACCACAGCATCTTCCACCACAGCCCTCCATTACTATGCTCTCCTGCAGCACCCCACCACCAGTGTTCCCCACCATGCTCCACAGTTTCTCATGGCCACGTCCACGGTGATGATCTGATGACATCTGCTCCCAACATCCCACTCAACCACATCACTTTGCAACCCAGTCTACTTAGAGCAAGTGATGAAACTTCTCCATTAAAGAATTTTCAGATTGTCCGGGTTTGGGGTTTTCTTCTGGCTTTGATTTTTTGTTGTTGTTGCTGGGTTTGTTTTTTTATTTTTTTTTTTTTTTTAATTATTATTATTATTAAGAAAACTAAGGGAATTTGTTAGGAAACACTGCCACACCACTTCAGGAGATGACACTCCAGCAGCTCTGAGAAAAGATGGTTTCCATGGGCAGGGCTTGGCAGGACACCATCCCACAGAGCTTCCTGCGGTGACAGGAACTCAACCTCTATGGAAGAATGGGATCTGGAGGTCTCCAAACCTCTACTGTCATGGCACAAAGTGACAAAAGCAGGCTCTGGTTAAGTCCCACTGGCATCTCGTGTTCCACAGGGATGCACGAAAGAAGAAGACACTTTTCTTATATCAGACTTATTTAGCAGTAGCTGGAAGAAATTATAAGCACCCAGGCTAGACTGAGGCCAGGCGGCTTTGGCAGGATTTGTTTAAAGGCAGAACAGTAATTACTGGCCTCCTCCCACTCTAGAGCTCTTTTGTTTCGCAAGGCTCAAAAGCTTTATTTCAAGGACACAGTGACACAGCCTTTCTGCACATTGATAGCCATAATTAATGTGCTTTATCCACAGCATTAACTGGACACTATAATTTCCCCCCCCTCCAAAATGTGAACTGTGTCATCTGAAAAGAGGGTGAATTCTCCAGTGACAGATGACGTACACATCTGCATGCACAGGTATGCACAATGCCTGCCCTACTAGGGAAGGAAATGCAGATGAGAAGTGCTACGTCCGTCCAAAGTCTGTTGCAAATAATTCTTTTTAAATAACCAACCTGTTCTCAAGGCAAAAGGATATGTGCTTGTCTTTATTCCTAAATTGATAGGTTAAATAAATAAATAAATTAGATAACTGAAAAGGCTAATTCCATAAAGTAATCCTTTCTAACTCTCACCGAGACAATCAGGAAGCATTTCTACCTGCCACAAAGTATAAAGGATTAGTAACATTATATGTCAGGTCAGGCCTTACACTGTACAGACCTGGAGATTTAAGTTCTCTTTTCAGAAGCTATTTTTGGAATAGCTAAGTTAACACCCAAACAAGACCTACTTCCAATTAAACTCTAAATAGGGGATAAGATATAAACAATTGTCAGAAAAATCACAATTCAACCACACACACCCCTCCCATTTCAACAGAGAAACACCCTGAACATCAAGAAAGCTGCAGCTGGATCCTTGGTAACTCCCTCGAAGTCAGAAACTCCTATAAAAATTGAGATCTGCTAAGGCTCAGCCAAATGCACTCCCCTGATTTCTAAGAAATACTTCAGGCTATAATTCTGTTGTAATTAAGAGCCTGCTCCTGACTTGAGGGGGAAGAAAACGAAATCATCCCTTAACAAGAAGGACACATTTCTTCCAAGAAACAAGTAGCTGAACGGCAGCGATAAGACCCTTTACAATCATGCATCTATGTTTACAAAGCAATTACCACATGCCCAAGGCCTCCTGCCTTAACACTTAGTGTTTCACATATGGCTTCATTTTAGAGGGGATCATCTTTGCTACCAGCAACAAAACATTTTATAAGCTCTCAACCAGTACAAAGATCATCTATGTTTCCATAAGGGGCAAGGCAAGCTGGAAAAATGACCCAGTACACATTTCTGGAAACAAGAGCTGACGAGAGAATGGCTCTAACGGACCATTCTGTCTCAGGCTTTAAAATTTGGATTTTGATGGACAAAACTTGAATTCAGCCAGGGGAATAAAGGAGGATTAATGATCCAAGACCCTCCCACAGGCCAGGCTCCTCCTAGCTTTAAGAACTGTTGTGAACTTTTTGAATCTAAACAACTTTGAATCCAAACAGCAACGTTCTGCTGGGCTTCGGGAGCTCAGCAGACACTCGGCATCAGTGAAACCAGCCCAAGAAGGTCCTCTGCACAAGTTCCCAGGGCTGGATATTATCAGAAACCAAATTTTTTGATCCCCTTGGCAAAAATACACTTAACCTTTATATGTTGTTGGGCACAACTTCCCGTGTCTTTGGATAACTGCCACCCAGGTACCCATCCACATCTTGGCTCCTTTGCCATCAAAAGGCCAAGGACAGGTAGATGGGAGACACCCTCTCCCCTCTTCCCACCCATCCTCACCCTACAGCTCATGTTCCCAGTACTCACCTGGCGCTGATGACAGCACCGACTGGGCTATTGGACTCCTCCATGAGCCACTGGAACTTGTTAACACTTCAGAAGATGAGCCCAGAGAAACAGCACAATAGGTCTCTGCCGGTTTAGCAATTAAATCAGGACGAAGCCTTTGGAGGAACCAGGAAGAGAAGATCTATACCACGTTTGGTAGCACAGATAAGCTGCAGAGGAAAAAAAGACCCCAATTTTGGGGTATCAGCAAGCCAGCTGCTCAGTTTGGCCACCACTGGGTCCGCAACACCTGTCTCTGGCAAAGCCAAGCCAAGTGTCTGCAACAGCCCTAACATTCCAACTCCATGGCAACCTCCAAACATGCAGGTGGTCATGGGCCAGAACCAGTCAGCCCAACGGACCTGCAGCCATATTGGACCACCGACCTACAGCACAGGAGTGGGCAGCCAGGCTGCAGCTCTCCAAAGCGAGCAGGATGTTTTCTCCAGACCAGGCCTGTCAGGTCCAGCTCTACCAGTACAAGTGGCTTCTCAGCTCCCACAGCTCTTCAGCAAGCATCACCAGTCTTACCTGTCCACCAGTAGCTCTGGCCCTAGGTTCACTCCAAACCACAGATCAGCAAAGCCTGTGGAGGCCACCAGTTTAAAACCATTTACACTGATGTGTCTTCCTAAAGTGACCTACACCACAACCATTGTACCCACAAAGGGACAGTGACAAATCACAGAAGATGCCGAGGCACCAACCCAGCAGGATACTGTGCTATTAAACATTTCCTTTGAATATTTGATCCATAAGCATGATGTTCCCTATCATTGTATATAAGCAAATATGAAATGCTTTATATATACTGCATATAAAACCCAGCACCATCAGTTAATGCTGATGCACCCACCCAAGTCCCACAGTAGCTGTAAAAAAAGCACCAGACAGCATCAAATTTCACCTCTAGGCTAAAGAAGGCAGGGAGGGAAAAACAAGACTGACTCTGGCTATAGATGACACGGTAACATTTGACAAAGAGGGGATAAATACACGGACCACAGGGGACTGAGAAGAACTTCACGGGATCTATCCCTTGCCTTGGGAAAAAAAGAAAATTAAAACCAAAACCAAACAAACCAGGAGCAAATGCTGTAGTTAAGTATAGCCAAGGCCAGAGAGTAGATGGAGCTTGCAGGAGAGCAAAGTGAGTGACACTCAGCAGGTGATACTGAAGATAAATTCACTCATCGCTTTTTTGAGCTCCCTTTATTTTATTCTGAGAGTCTGTAAAGAAGAGTGATTGGCTCTTGCCTGTCTCCAGAGGGAAAGATCTCCTGAGTGACAAGCATTGAGAAGGGTCACTCAATCCAAGAGCTCTTCCCGGCTTAATTCCTGTAGGCAAAAGCGGAAACGGGGAGGGAAGAAAGATATTCCTGCTACTCTGCTATCCCTACCCACGTGCAGCACGTATTTCTGACAACCATTGGTCCCCAAAGCAGGAACTTAAACCAGAATACACTAAATGCACCAGGCTCTTCATCCTGTCTAGAAGCGAGTCTCAAACAGTTTTTAATGCAATATAATTTGGCCAACTCCAGGCAGGCTTTTGAGGGGCACAACAAACCCTCCCGAGGTTATAGGGTTGCCCAAGCTTGATAACCAATGCGTCCTTCAGAAAACACACCAAAAAAACCCCAACAAAAAAAACCCCAGAAGGATACTTCCACAACCTCATTTTGCCACCAGCAACTTGCAACTTTCCCCCACCCCCTTAAACAGGGGGGCAAGAAGAGTTACCAAGGTGTATATACACGTATTTTCCACCTCTGCCTGTAAACCTGGCTGGCAATTACAAATTACACAGCACAGGGTTCACCGGGGCCCTGGTGCTACCCTAACAACTATGGAATTAAGCGTTCAGCAGGTACCCTATCTAAATAACCATCTGAATTGGGCTCTGCTAGTTTCCAGCCTGGCTCAAAGCACAGGAAGGGGAGGAGACAGAGGAAATTTCCTTGCCCCAGCACAGGACTCCCAAATGCCAAAGGCAAAGCAACCCTGAGCAGGCAGTGAGCTAAATATATCCCTCCCTGCTCCGCTGTAGCTCCCTGTAGAGCACGTTGGGCTATCCTGAATCACAAGGATTCTTTTCCAAATGCGGTGGGGTGGCTGGTTTTTTTTTTTCTCCTCTCTGCTACAAAGACACCACATTATGCTCGCATAAGTGAGCAAAATGAGCAGCTCATTCACGACTGGGAGAGCTGGCGCTCAGGCTTTCTGATCTTTGAGGCAGAAGCTGCAAATGCTTGGGATGTTTAGTGAGAAAAGAGAAAAAAAAAAATACCCAAAGAAAACAGCACAGGGACAAAAGGAGTCAAGACCTGTCTGATTGATGAAGCAGCACTATTGAGGCTCTCCAAAGGCCACATCCGTTCCCTTCCCTGCACAGAAAGGGAAGGACAATTGCAGTTCTCGGGTCTCTCCCTGCCAGGGAAGGCAGCAGAGCATCTCCTCATCCACCATCTCTCCACATCCATCACGCACGGAGGGAGGGGGAGACCCCAGCTGGTCCCAGGGTCCACCCAGGCCATGGAAGGAGCCCACACCTTCTGCCGAGGTGGGCAGGGGTTAACTCGCTGTGCCCCTCTGCCATTCCAGCCACAGCTTCTGCTTTGTCACAGCAGGGGACAGCCAGGCTGATGCTCCATGGCAGCACAGAGGGGACTCCGCAGTAACCCACGTGAAGATGAGGGGCAGGAATGGACACACCATTTTGTTTTAAATCAGTACAGAAAGAGCAGCTGTTTTTTTCCTCCCTTAACAATTGCGAACTTCCTTTAAGATCCAAGAGATCATATAGCAATACAGAAAACCTAGGACTCAAAATCATTAACAAGAAGGTGGTGGTGAACAAATTCCTTTCTGGTCCCAGATGAGCTACAGTGCAGAAAAGCAGAGCCCAACCTGGCCCAGGGGGTTTTGTTCCCAAGTGACTGTTAAAAGCCGGTTTTAACCAGGAGATTTAAAGCTCCTCATTAAGCCTCCAGTTTCACAGACAGCACATGGCATTCAAAGCTCTCAACTGGTGACAACTCTGTAGTTAAGGGCAGAAGTTCCTCACCATGAAAGAGATGCAGATGTCTCCTATAATTAATACATTAGCAATTCTATTAAGTCATCTACACCTGGCAATAAAACTCACCAGAAAACATAAATAGTTACAACATAACTTTTTCCTACATATCCAGGCATTGGATCAAAGAGGTGGTGGATCCTTGACATTGGAGAAGGCCTGACCACAACCAGGGTGAAGGCTGAGGGGCAGAAAAGTGTCCAGTGTCCCATCCATTAAGCACCTGGCACTTAGCAAACCCATGCCACACCAGTCTTGCCAGGAGCAAAAACATATGAGCATTACCAGCACAACACCAGAAGGGCATCCGAGATCACAGTTTCAACCTTTCTATTATTTTTATAACCTTAGAAGTGAAGGCCAGAAAAACACCTACACCACAGTGCAGGTTAGCTCAGCCCACAGGTAAAGCAAGCTGTACACTGGAAATTAGAGTGTTAACAGTGACATAAGTGCTACTGAACATTTAGAAAGACTCAACAACATTTTGCTTCTTGTTATATCCAAAAGACAATCCCTGTTCCAAGAAAAGGAGGCATTAGCAGCGTGACAAGACTTAGAAAAGCTTCAGTGCAAGTCACCGGGTGTGACTTTTTCACCTAGTCTGTTTTGGTTTCGTTTCAAGGATCCTTTATGGGATATAAAGGTGGACTTCACACACACACGCCATCACCTGTTGAAAGAGCATCTTCAAATGGCTTTTCAGCACATGTTTTTAAATAAAAACCCACCACAAAAATTTATGTAAGACACCGTGTCAGTAGAACAGTACATCCTTTGCTAGAAGGCTGCTTATATCTAATTAGGGTAATCCAGGCCATCCCCTCCCCCAGTGCTCTTCTGTTTGTGTTTATTTTCCTTGAAGGAGAGGAGAGATAATGCAGAACAGACTCTTCTTCCCCCGTCCATTATCACCACTTTCCTGAGCTGGATTTCAGCTTGGGGCAATGGGAGATTTAAAAGCGCTTCTCCACCCCCAGAATTTAACAGCCTAATTTAACATTGCTGTTCCTTCTGGAGCCGTTGTCTGTAACGCAAGAAACAAGATACAGTGGATATACACTCCTCCAGGAAATGCAATTTCCGCCTAAACCGCCAAACCCACCCAAAGTAGGTTTCCTTTAGCTGTCTCGAGTTCAGAAGTGGAAATGCTGTGGCAGCAGACGCTTCACTTGGGTCCCTACACAACTGCCCACAGCCCCGAGTTCTTCGCCACGTGGCCGGTCTCACTGCATCTGCCACTGGGACCTCAGCTGCCCCCTAAAACTAGCAGTGCTGAGTCTGAATGAAGAGACACCTCAGTATAAAAATTCCTCGGAGACAGGCTTAGAACCTCAGTACCCTGCTAACCATACAAAGAGCTTTTTGGGACTACAGGTAAAATATGAAAACAGAGATGGGAACTGGTTTCTTCCTCTAGCAAGTTGGAGAGATTAAAAGTCACTGCCTTCCTGGCCCTTCCCTCTGAGCTCTCTTAAAGGTCTAACAGAACACTAACAGTGGGAAATGTTTATTTTAATGCAAAATGCAGTTATCGCAGCTCACATACAGGCAGCCAACGCTGCTCCCAAGGCACAACTCTGAGATCCGGTGTTCTCAGAAGTGCCATCCCCAGGAGCGCTGGGGTACAACCCTGCACCACCGCACCACGGTGTCACTTCTCCCCCAGCCATGGGAGAGTTGGGCTTGGGTTTATATAGGAAACAGGGCGGGGAAGGTGCAGATAAGGGCAGCCGTTGCCCTCGGAGAGCAGCAGGTGAAACATCAACCCACCAGAAAGCGGAACAGGCTCTAATCCACCATCTCGGCCACGTCAGCTCCTCTTGGCCAGAGGCACTGGTGGGTGCAGGCAGGAGCAGGGGGGGAGCAGGTGTGCAAACCACGTGCACACACATACACACACAGAGCACACGCTTCTGCAGGGTTACAGAATTACCCAGGTGAGTGCTTTATTCCCATTTTCAGTCAGCATTTTAGAGAACTGGCAAAAACGTCATTAATTAGCGCATAAGGTGGTTTAACTAAAAAAGAACAATCCAGAAGAGATCAAATGGCAGCTAAATGTAGCTTCTTGCAGTTGGTGAGGCTATTTTTTTTTATAGCACTGTGTGTATTGTATCCACTCCCTGGCAGCAGTCGCTAAACAGGAAACAGAGAAGTTGAAAGTCTCAGAATTGTGCATTCGTAATTGGATGAGAAATTTCCTTCGAGAGGGTAACGCGAAACAGAAGTAACAAAGCAAAACAAGAACAATCTCCTTTGTGCTGCACACGGATGACATCATTATTCACATGAATTCCTTGCACATTATTCCTTTTGTGTCCTGAACTGATCAAGCGTTTTCCCCTTTTCATAAAAAAA
>VXBJ01003379.1:809671-830115 GCA_013400055.1 Nycticryphes semicollaris | reverse complement strand
CCCCCCCCCCCCTACCAAATCCTCTCTCGTATGTAACTGCATCTTCATAAAATGGCTGCCACGTAAAACCAGGGTGCTGTGCTCTGTGAGGGCTGCAGCACACGCTACACAACGCTCTGCCTCTCTAAGGTGGCCATCGAGCAAAAAACAAACGCCATTTCAGACCTCAGACTGCCAGCTCCCCAAACACAGCCTGAACCCACCACAGCCCCTTTTATCTCCACAAATAAATCATGTTTTAGCACCAGAGAAGCCAAGACGCATGGCTTTTGCCCAGCCCTGCAGCTTCCACAGCAAAAACCATCCCCACCCCAGGGTATTTCAGGAGTGCAGGAGCAACTGTAAGAGATGGAGGCCGGGGAAAATGAGAGGAACACCATATCCACCGCCTGTTCCTTGCTGTCCCCTACAAAACTCGCTCCTGGAGGTCAGGGGGACCCCAGCTGGCCCCTCACCCCTGAGGTTCACACTAGGGTTCCACCACAGACATACCCTCTCACAACGCCTGCCTTTCAGCAAGGCAGCATGGAAAATGCTAGAAAACACACCAAGGGTTGGTTCAATTATTTAATGTGAGTCCCAGAGAGGCAGGTGGTGGTCACCAGTAACTGCAGCATCCCAACTTTTGTCCCAAGGTGGAGAAAGCTGCATGAAATCAATCAGCTTCAAGTTTGGGAACAGTTACTGTCCACATACAAAGGATAGGTGTTGCTGTTCATCTAGAGAGGGACCAAGCACAGCCCTCAGCTTCCAAACTGTAAAGAATTAACACCATGTCTCTCCCCAAGAAGAATCGTCTGTTTTGGAACAATTCTCAGGTATTTTTGTTTATTCAGCACATGCTTTCCTGTTTCTTCAGGATGGGAAAGGTAGGAATCAATTCCAAACATAGCATCCTGGTCAGGACACTAAGGTGGTGTAGAGGAATTGTGTTTTCTTCTGCTTTTTAGTCCTGAATGTTTGCTTCTCAAGCCCAGGTGAGCGTCACAGGCCATATCTACCTTTTCCCACTCATCTCCACCACCCAGGCCTCCCACCAGGCACTGGGTAACAGGACTTCAGGTATTCCCATGGACGCTGAGCTGGTCCCATGACCAGGGAGAAAGGTGGCCATCAGCACGTGAAGTGCAGCCATCAGTGCATTTCTGGGCTACAGTAAAGCAAAGCGGTGGCTTGACTTCCTAGAAATCATTTCCCCTCCAACTTCAAGTCAACCTCAGGAAGTCAAGCCCATTTTTACGACGTTCAGCTGACTCACAGCTCAGAAATAAGCTCAACAGAGCTCCCTTAACAAATATCCTGGGCTCGATTGTTCCCACACTCCAGGTGAGGAGATGTTACCCAGAGAAAGTTCATTTTGAGAGAAAAAAAAAGTCCTCAAGGGGGAAAAGGGAAACCTCACACAACAGGTGTTCCATCCAAATCGATCAATTATCATATATAACCTTTCAAGGAAAACACCAAAAGCACACACGAGGGACTATGCAAATATAATACCCCTAAGGACACAAAACCCAAAGGTTTTCTGTGGAACTACTGCTACACGTCTCCAATTTCATCTCAGAGTTAGCAGATTTCTAACACCGATAAAATACCTTAATTCAGATTTTCTGAAAAAAAAAAAAAAATAATAATATATATGCAATTATTGCTCTTGCTGATAATGCACATTTCAAGAAAAAAAAACAAAAATGCCAACAAAAAAATAATTCATAAAGACTTAAATAACCAAATGTAACTTAAAAAAAAAAAAGAACTTTTAAAGGCAATATTTCATGTGCAGAATTTACAGTAACATAAAGATGGCATGGTTTAAAAATCTGGTATGTTTTTTAAACTGCATTGTTCTGAAAAGCTCTGTATAGGTGCTATATGTAATGATTCAACAGTCCTTGAGGCTAATTTAATTAATAATCAGATCAAATTCAGCAAACTTACCTATATCCATTTTAGGATTTAAAATTTTGACTGCAATTTTAATAAATCCGGAATAGCATCCAAGTGTGTGCTAGAAGGTCAGAGTAATTTGACAAAATGCATATTCCCACAGTATTTCCACTTTGTGTGCTTAAGGGAGGTTAAATACTGGACACGAGGAATACTATTCAAACACCTGCAAACATCGCATAGAGCACATGGGATACAACAGACAGTTCAAAATTCTCTTTTATTCATGTTGGTTAAAAAATGACTGAAGACAACACCAGAGAAAAAGAAACAGGCCACGATTCCGTCAGAATTAACAAAATGCAAAACTCCCGTGTATTTAACAACCTAGAAAACAAAACCCCATAGATTTCCAATTTTTGGAAGAGCCGGCTCCTTAAATACAAAACGAGCAATTCCGTAATTAAAAGTTCTGCATTCCTAGCACACAAACGTTTCCAGGATTTCACACTTTTCCCACAGCAAGGTTAAGTTTATAAAAATCTGTAAAGAAGCTCATTACTCAAGGAAAGTAAATAAAAACACTCTAAGCAAAAAAAAAATAAGGTATCAAGCAAGCAAGCAAAGCATTTGGAGGCTGTTGTGACCAGTCCCAGTGTCTATTTTATAAACCAGAAACGCGATCACCAGCAGGAGAAAGTCTGGTTAAAATGTATCAAAATGTTCTAAAATACCTAAATAGTATCAAAGTTCCACAAGCTGAAACAAAATTTGAAGTAAGGGGCATCGGCCAAACAGGCACTTCCCAGTTTCTATTTTAAAATGAGGTTTTTTTCATTCATGTAACTTTTTCTTGTGTCTATTTACTATAATTTACTACTACACCAGGCTTCTGTATGGCCCTCAGTTAAAGTTTAGACTTCTGAGATTCTTCAAAGAAAAAAAAAAAAAATTTGCCTTGTATGTAAAATGGTGCAATGCAGCAATGGCTAAACCGACAAGGTCATTTTTCACAGCACAAAAAACCCCTAAAAACTGAAATTCCAAAGCTGGAAAACCAGAATACAGAGAAAAGGGCTCCCCTGAATAAAGGTACGGTACCTTTTGCCTATGACATGGGCCCTTAAGTCACAACACAACTTTCAGAAATTGCTACCGAAAAAAAAAAAAAAAAAATTAGGGTGTGGCATGCTAACAATCTCAAGGTCATTCCTTAAAAAGGAAAGAAAAAGCAGTAAAATGTTTTGTATTAAGCACTGACACTAACCCAAGGCTGTCAAAGTAAACAGGGTATTCACAGGTTTTACCAAAAAAAAAAAAGAAAAAAAAAAGAAAGTTGATAGATCATACCTCGATGCATTGCTGTGGACTGAACCCTCCTCTCCTTGGCTTTTGTCCTTATTTCTCATCATCTTTTTATTCTTAAATATTAAGAGGGGGGGGGTCAGGGGTGTCTGTTTGCTTTGAAGTCCTGTGCCCAGGTATTTACTGTCAAAAGTTGAAAGAAAGGTAAGGTCCCGGTTCGTTTCACTGCCTTTCATTATCAGGAACAAAGTCCTGACGCTGCAATGATATTGTTATAACAATACACAACACTGATCAACACGGCAAAACCGAGATTTAAAACAAATAACCGTTTTTAGCAGGAAAAAAAAAAAACCAAACCAAAACCAAACCCCGAGCATAAACACAGCAGAGGAGCATCCTGCAAACTTTCCCAAAGTAACGCTGAATGCAAATAATCTCTGTATCTTATTGCGTCATCCCAATACAGCTCAAATCGGTCGAAAAATCAAAGTATTCCAAACGGCAGAAATCTAAAAAAAAATATTAATAAGAATCGCTCACCTACCTGATCCATGCACCGCCGCCAGGACCAAGTCGATATTAGTTTCGGGTAGTGGAAAAACATTAGATCCAAAATATTTCAGAGTTACAACGATAAAATACGAAATTTCAGAGAATGAAAAAAAATATAGATAGATAGATATTCTAATCCCCAAAAAAACACGCTGCCGATAAAGCAAAAAGAAGCGATAATTAGTAGAAAAATGTCCGGGGGAAAAAAGCTCATTAGGAGAGCGCACAAAAATGGAGGTACGCCATGGCTTCTAAGCTGGAAAAACAACGACCTGGGCTCTCTCCACGGCTTCTTCTTTCCAGCAAGGCACGAAAAAGGAGCCCTCAAAAGCTGCTTTTCTGCCCGAAAAAGGTCGGCTCGGCCCCCGATCAGTGCCCAGGAGAGGCGAGGGGCTGCGGGGGCCCCCTGAGGCTGCCCGAAAGTTAGGGAAAGTTGCGTAAAGTGTTGGGGAAGGCACGGAGCTGAGCGCGCTCTCTCTAAGGCACAGCCGCCATCTAGAGCTCCTTCCCAGCTCTGAGCTCTGCCTTTGATTGACACTCTCTACATTTACCCCACAACTCAGGTGATGTACCATAGACCCACCCCTTCATTTCTACCAAAAAAAGAGATAGCCTCCACCTAAAAGGGTGCCTTGCTACCCCCCACAGCCCCGGCTGCTCCCAACTACCCCAGCTCAAGGGGCACCTTAACCCCATGTGGCTCAGACACCCTTTTGAAACCAGAAAGAAATGGAATTTGTGCCTTTTGTTTTAAAGATTTGCTAAATATTTCAGTGCCTGGGCTAAAATTACTTCCTCCCTGGACAGGAAGTGGTGCTCTTACAAGCCATTTTGAAAGACTGGAAGTGGAGCTAAGAGCCACGAGGGCACCAACAGCCCCCCTTGGGGGCTCAGCCCACCCAAGGGGTAGCTTTTTCCCCATTGGGTGCCAGTTGCCCCAGACAACAGCTCCACCATTTGTCACCCAACACCGGCACGTAAAAGCGTGGGACAAGGGCGCCAGGAGCTGGGACACGAGCCCCAGGTTACTGGGAAGCCCCTCCAGCTCGATAGCGCCTCCCTAGTGGTTCTCCCCGACAACAAAAATCCAGCAGCCACACAATTTTCATGGGTTACGCCAAGGCACGACTGTAAAATAAGGCTGACACCATTAAAAGGGTTATTCCCAATCCCAATTCTTAACCCATTCGTGTTCCTTCACGGATTTTAACATGGCAAATTCATTTCTGGAAGCCATGTAATAGCCCAGCTGTACAACTGGAAATCCAGCAACATCCCAAATACAACATCCTACTACGGAGAGGATGTATCCCAAGGGGAAATGGAGGCGATCCAAGCATCCCTGAACCTCTTGGATTCTGACCACCAGTTGCCTTCCCACCAAGCAACAGACTCCTTAAAGCGCAAGGACATCTTGCATATGTCCAAGTGTCACAACAAGAGCATGAAATCAGACTGGAGGGGTGGTAAAAGGGCAATGGGCTAGTCTGGGCTCCTGTGGGGACATCCGTGGCACAGCATCCCAACAGCCTGAGGACATCAGCTATCGGAACCAAGACAGACCCCCATCAACTCCTCCTCCACGCCTTTGCCATTCACATCCTCCAACAACCCGTCATCTTTCCACATCAAGAGCTTTGAGCAGGTACGCTCTGCTGCCACAGCCCATTTTAAAGAACTGCACTTTGCCAATTACCAAGACCTCTTGCACCTAAACTACAAGAACTACAAAACCACCATGTGCCAGACCATTCCAAGCAATTTTGGGAACACTAAGGAAATGCACTCATCTATAAGGTCGGTCCCAGCAGCCAACTCCACCACAGAGCGTGTGGCAAAAACCAAACCCGAGCAACCCTGCCTCATCCAAACAGTAAGATTGAACAGGTATGAACAATTCATCACTGGAAAAATGGGTCTTAAAGAAGAACTCTGAGCAAGCCAAAGGGTTAAACACACAATGGGGCTTTGTTTTGGTTGGTTTGTTTGTTTTTAAAAGAAAACACCTAGGTTATCTCAGCACCAGGTTTGTCATCTTGGCCCTCCAGCATCAGAGACAACTCTGAATTCCAGGTGAAACCCACATCGCCAGGTGGCTACAGTTTAACTATGTGATCCACAAGAAACTTGAAAGGAAATTGGTTGGGTTTTGGTTTTTTTTAACATGAGAACAATTTGAAAATTCATTTGTAAAGGTTAACATCTCATCTGTATCCATACTGAAAGTAATTCCCTGTTTTTTCCCCCCTCATCAAACACACGGTACAATATTACACAGTGAAGTCCACATTCAAGAGCAGAGAAGTAGATTCGACGCTCGTACACAACAATTTTAAGCCACAATAGACTGTTTGGGAAGTCTGTTGTCCAGGAAATCTGTTGAAAAGTTTCTGTACCCATAGACAACCGAAGCAGCAAACCAAAAAGGTTACACAAAACATTCAAGTGCTCCTTTATTGTCATATTTGCCCAGCCTTCAATTGATATCAATTTCATCTTAAAATAACTTTGGGAAATTCAACAGAAGTACCCTGTCAATAGGTCAGGTCCTGAAAAAACCCCCTAAACATGAAGCACCTGAATGAACAAACCAGCAAATAAAAAGGCATCAAAAGTCATGGCAAAGCAAAGATAATTTGCAAGTAAAAGCCCCACATTTTAAATCAAATATAGCACAAAATTTTTCCTTGCCTTTAGTGCTTAACAGCTAAAGTATTTTTCACTTTAATAGCAACCAAAAAATGTAACCCACTTCAATATCAACACAATGTAAAAAAATAAAATATTCAGCCAGAAAGGACAAACACAAAGTGTGAAAGAAACCAAAACCTTTTATTAAGTGACTTAAAAAAAAACATTACATTTTCTCCAAAGAGGGGGAGCAACAGATCTTTTACCGAATGAATTTGCCTGTTACGAATACACAAGCCAAGAGGAAAATTTTGCCACCCAGTTCTCAAACAGCTCCATCATTGGACAGTCACTGAGAGAGTCCCCTCATTAATTCAAGGGTAAAGTCCATTTCGATAGGATGGTCACAACCCAGATCTTCTCTGGTTTAATAACACGAGAGTCCACGTTTTAACATCCTTCTCTTGGACAGACACATCACAGCACTCAAGCATCAGTCCATTTCCTCAACCTCTCAATCAACAGTGGAACTGCCATCTTGGTGTCTCATTCGTAGACTCCTTTTGACACTCTTCATCTGATTGGATTCTTTATGGAAAATTAAAAGAAAAACGCTGTTGGAATACAGATCATAGCTTTAAACTAAGACATTCAACTACTGTACCTTGAAGAAAGTTCAAACATGTAACTGACGCTTTGTTCCTTATTACACATTCCAGAACATCTGCTTTTATCATCAACAAACAGTGTCAAATCATCAGTTCAAGAGTCAAAAATATAAACTTTAACCAAACCATAAAGTAGTAGGGGAGGAATTATTAGAAGTTCAAGAACCCTTTAGGCTCCATAAATTCCATTTGAAATTTCTCCATAGTGTTAAACCACTAGAGAAATCAATAGCGGGAAACCCAAGATACTTGCTCTGGCAACCACCTTTATTGGACTGACCCAGCTGCTAAAGCTGACACTGCTTAGTGGAAAGCCAAATTTATTATAATAAGCCATCTTTTTTTTAATAAACTACTATCCATGCTCCTTTCTTCAAAGTAATAAGCACAAAAAGTGGATTCCTATATACAGATGGTGGCCAGCAAGAAGACATTCCACCATCTTGACCCAATCGTCCAGCTCATGAAAGACACACAACGCGACAGCAAACACACACAAAACTGGTTCAGTTACTGGGGGGAAAGGACACATCAGAAGTCAGATGAAAATGGTAACAAGTTACACCAGTTGCCTTTAGCAAGGCCACCATACTGCTCCTGACCCATACTCCAACTTTACTCATCGTATAACAGCAACCAAGACCACAGGAGAGTGACAAACCAAACTGATCCAATGACTTCCACATGGATAAACACAACTCAAATATCTCCGTCTTTACATTTTCTTCCAAGAAAAATAAGCTTATGTACTTAAAAATAAAAAAAAAACCCAACCCAACAAACTACTCCTCCTCCTAAGACACAAAAATCAAGTAGCAGCAGTTATTGTGTTAAGAACTGCATTTTAAAACCAATGCCAATTACAAAAGAGATCGACATGTAAAAAAAGTTTTCAAATATCTTCATGATTTTGAGTATCTGCACTCCAACATCAATTCCTTCTTCACAACGTGTACAGCCTTAATCTCACTTTAGTCTGAGAGCCAACTTCACCACCATGTTGTTCCCCTGATAACCCTGGACAGATGCTTCCAAAAAGTGATGCAGAAATTACCCAGAGTCCAGCAAAATTCAGTGGAGCCATCTAGTGGTCTCTGCCTCATCATTCCAGTTTCCCCACTCTCATTTCAAAATAACCAGTTTCTAGCCCAGCAAACAGCCATGGAACCAGTGTGATAAGCCTCAGTCTGACTTTCAGCACTGCCCATATGTCCCGCCTTTAATATTACTCTAGAGAATTCCTTGTTTTAAATACAATGGAAAAGAATGATGGGACATAGAAATGGAATTCAGGATCTGGTAATTCACTTCACTTTGCCTTGTGCAACGTGTGTAGCTGTAATACTATCCAGCCTCAGGAGCTTCACATTTTCAGAACCAGAAATTGAACATTCAAAGTCTGCAGAAATTCTTTGTTTCAACCATTCAACTCATCCTCAAGTTAAGACAGGGATTCAATATTTTTAATTATTTCACCCTCACACACACTAAACTGAATAAATGGGGTTTGGGTTTTTTGTTTGTTGGGTTTTTTTTAGTTCCTATTGGTATACAGCCTAATTTCAAATCCACACAAGGATTAATTAAAATTTGGAATAATTCTTGGTGCTAACGGTACTGAGGTACCAAAACATGAAAAACAAACCACCAAAGTTGTCCATTATTGTCCCAATCAAGAATTCAGAAGTACTAACAGGAACCCAGTGGAAAACCCATAAATAAGACCATTAAGATATTTTTTGATAGTTCTTGTAAGAAGCTGAGCACGAGGAAGTTTATTTACTGCCATCAGCTTTACCCACCTCTCAAAAACATGACTTAGTTACGTATCAGTCAATCTAGAAAGGCCCTTTTCAGTTGGGTTTGCCTTCTGCCTTAGACACTAGTGACATCTCCTAAAGCAAATTTAAAGGTGAGTTCCTCTACTCGGTCCATTCGCATTGGGTTGTACCAAAAACTTTACAAGTATCTTTGCCATATTCATTTTAAACTCTTCTCTTGACCTTGTAGAAGAACTAGCAGTAAGTGGAACCCATGATGTATTAGAATTAAGACCATGTTACAACAGCTCTTATTCTAGAAGTTATTCATACATCAAAAAGATGCCAGAGTAATGGCTAAAATATGAATAGCAATCTGTGCTCTTTTTTTCATGTGAAATCTGCATTTCCCTAAAGTGATTTCACAGGAGTTGTTTATTTGTGACTTAAGAAACATTTTACTAAGAAGTTTCAATAATGTTGCAAAAATATACTCCTTCTCCACTAAGACACCTGCAGTGATCCTACTCTTAAGGCAGGCACTGTATAACCTAATTTTTTTTTGCTAAATGACATGAATATCTCATTCCTTCAATAACACCAGTTAGGCATCATCTTATTTTTCAAGCTTAATTACGTACTATTTACTGCATTTGTTTCCTAACAGTATTTTGGTCTTGATAAATAAGGGACTTGGATGGTCATGTCATACTTTCAAAGTTTCCTTCAAATCACCAGTAACATATTGCCACTCCGTATCAACGGAGAAACACCATCCCCGAGCATGGCTAAAGGTTTAAGGCAACAGTTTCACTAGACAGGAGTTTACAAAGTTTTTCTCTTCAGGGTTTTTTTTTTGCAATTCCTTACTTGTTACTCTACTATGAAAATTCCAACGCAATAAAAGACATCTCTTACAGCCAAATCCACGGCCTCAGCAATTTCACATCTACAGAAACCTTGTGCTTCTGAAGTCTGAGACTGAAGGCAAACAGAACACCCAGTAACACACACCACCTCAAGTGTGTAAGACACCAACACCCGAAGTCTTCCAGAGTGAAATCCCTCACGTTGAGGTTTGAACTGAAGAACTGCTGGGAAGGGGAACTGGCTCCAACAGAGGGAGCTGAATGGACAGAAAGAGGTTCTCAGCAAATCAAACCTCAAGTTCCACACTTCAAAATTTATAGAAGTAAGATCTTTTGTATTCTCAAAGACACATCTCTGGTTACATTTATACTGGAGGGCAAAGCAGATGTGCCCTTTGCTGACTTCTAAAGTCCATAATGATAGTCTGTCCAATCGGTAATTAAGTACTCTGGACAGTCCTAAGCCTGCTTTTACCGCTATTGGATGTTCAGTCAGCAGAGCAGTAAAATCACAACCCATGTAGGACCAGATATTTTTAGCTAAGGAAGGCTGTTTGCCAGGTTTCTCAGATTTGGAGATTAATTTCATGTTATATTACTGTATATGTTATTTTTAAATAATTTTTATTGCATTAAGCAAAGTATGCCAACTTAAGTGTCTAGTGTTTTCAAGTATTTTACCCCACTCTATTAAAGAAAGAGAATTGAAAATCAGTGCTTTGACTAAATATTATCTATGTTCTCCAGAGAGGGTAACATTGGCTTGTTCAAGATCCATACACTTGGATGTTTTTTACAAATGCATTTTGAAACAACTTCTTTCCAAGACATCTAAGTCAAGAGTTTCACATCCACCCCTTCCTTTGGGTAAGGATTATAAAGCAGAAGAGGATGGAAGAATTACTCAGTGTCTAACTGGAAAGCCAAATTCCTGCCCAGAAGAAACCAGATCTGACAATAACTACTTTACAATCCAGTAAGAGAAAACAGAAAAATGCACATAGAAAGATGTGGGAAACAGATGAAGATTAACATAGAAATGGAACATGAGTCACGTTTAGAGATTATAGGAGGTGATTGGGAAAAAAAAAAGGCAACTATGGACATCATAGGAAGGGTTTTGAGGCACAGTTGGAAGGCATAACATTTACTTCTTAGAAGTAGCAAGAAATACTCTGTTCTACACATACCTGCAGATGAAAAATAGTTTAAGACTTTTGAAAGAACAAAATAATAAAACTTACAGAACACAGTAGTAGAAGAGATGAAACACTAAAAATCATCAGAAGTGAGCACACATATGCACAATGAAAACCAAATTCCTCTAAGTTCATGAATTCTACTGTTTTGCTTCAGGACTGAAAACTCAAGCGTTAAAATTGGTTCAAACTGAAACGTAGCTAAAAGCAGCACGAGGCCACGATAACACAGCCCTGTGAGCTTTGCACCTTACCCCTGCAGGCTCCATGTTCCTTTCCAAAGAGCATGACATTAGTCTCCACATCATAGGAGTGGATGAGAAGGAAAGCAGAGGACTTTGGAGTACAAACAGGGAGTAGCTGCTTTTTTTGGCACCCGAGGCCACATAGAAGGCAGTTTGTCCTACACAAGGACGGCTGAAGGTCGCTGCTGACAAACATTGGACATCACCTGTCCACTGAAACGGGAGAATATTCACTTCTTGGTACATTTTCTCAAGCTGTCTGCAGCCTAAGGCAGCCATTACTCAATCAGGTAGCACGTCATACTGAAAGAACTGTCTCCAAGAAAGTGTCTCTTTTAAAGAAAAGCACATATTTCCCAGGAATAGAGCTTCCAACTTAAAGTTGATTCATATACACAAAAGGCAATGGATGCCCCAATTAAAATTGTATAATCAAGGAGTCTGAATTTTAAGCAGACAGGAAGACAAAAGGATTTGGGTATTTCCAGAGACAACTCCCAAGAGAGTCACAGAATGTGCCAGAGACAGCAAAAGGTCATTAAGACCAAATTATTTTCAGTTAAGGGAAACTGGTGAAAATCCCCATATTCATCCAGTACAGAACTGAAGATATTTTTCTACTCAAGCCTGTCAACTTGGCATTTTGACTATATGGGAAACGATCTGACTGTATGGGAAACAAAGTCCATCAGCCTGCAGTTTAATACAAGAAACTGTATCAGCATCACATGAAGTTTCATCTTTGCAGAAAACAGTATGAATGAAGAACAGAAGCAGACCACAGAGCAGAAGACAGTAACTATCTCCTCAAAGGCCCTCACTGATCCTGACAGAAGCCTATAAGGACAATGTGAGATGCTTGTAAAACAAGTTTTTCCTGCTGTGATACTTTCCATACCATGTTATCCAAAACCAGGGTGTAATACTCAGCAGAGACATTTGTTACCAAACCCTTCTGAACAACACAAGTAGCTCTCAACGAAATATGGAGTTAAATCACAGAAGCAGGAGATCAAAGAACTACATTTAGATACGAAAGCTGTTCTCCAGAGAGACAGGCTGGGAGTACCACCCAAGCAGAGTTTCATTTCCCAAGAGCCCAGCAAGAACGCTCCCCTGTGGTCCTCCTAACTGAACCTTCTAGAAATACACATGCACACACAGACACTCTGTAAGGAACTTCAGGATGCATTCAGCCAACAACTTCAGCAAGTTAAACATTACAGCCATCTGAGTTCCTTGAGGGATTATTATTTTTTTGTTAAAGCTAAAAAGTAAACGTTATTCAGAATAACAACTTACCAGTGCTTCAACCAAGAGCAGTAATTTTGTTTAGAGTGAGTAAATCAATTCCTCAACACATCTGTAGGGAAAATGATATATTAAACACTTGAATGAATCAAAAGAAAATTAAAAAAAAATAAAAGTATCTTGGGTCTAGAAAACCAGAGCACTAGTCAAAGACTATTACAAAAGCCTTATCCCATATAAAGTAAAATAAAAAAATCTAAACATCCAATCATGGCATACATCACAAAAAGACATTGTTATATATATAAAAAATAATATTGGAAGTATCACTAGGCAACCTATTACCAAAGAACCTGTGCACACCACCTGAGAAATCAACACCCAATCCTGTACACAAACCCCTAGAGAAATAAACAACAAAAAAAATACCTTTCTTGATATTTTTGAAAAAGATCAATTGGGCATCAAGTGGAAGTATGCTGAAACTAACTGATGTGCCCTTCACAAAAATAATTAAAATACTCATTTTACTAAGAGGTGGTACCAGCTATATTCAGCACAACTATTTAACACCCTGATACAGAACAAGTTACCGACCCTGTATCTCAGGTTTCTCTCTATATGGACAAATCCCAAATTTGAAAAGTCAACTTGAAAAACAAAACCACTTATGGACAATCCACATCAATAAACACTTAATCAAAATCACCTTGAGCGGAGATAGTGAGACTAAGGTAAGACCTGCAAGTCTAAAATAGCTCACAAATTCTCCTTTTACTGTAAATTTCAACTGCATGAAGTCATCCACTATCACGAGGCAGACAAGTTACCCACCTAACATGGACTAGCAAAGCGATCTCTCAGAATCTCCTTATTCTGGAATATAACCTCAGCTACAAAAACATTAATGAATCTATTCAGTGATACACTGCACGTCATTTTCTCCAATCTTCTCAATTCTACTCTTCAAACTGATAGCTACTCAGATGTCTAAAATGAAAGCAAGCTGTGATGAACAGAATTGGAATTTCTTTGTTGATGTAATACACTTGAAATGATTCATATGGAAAAAGATCCCTTTAGAAAGAGGAAATGTTAAAAAATTATAGTAAACTGGCACAAACATGTAGAATATCCAAATGAACATGAAATGCAGCAGTTGAAAACATGCATTTAAAACGTGATCCAACAGCTGCTATTAAATGGAAGCACAAGGCTGAAGTACTTCTAAAATGGTGGATGGGCACTTTGTAGGAGAAACACATCATGGTCACTGGACTTTGATCGTCCAAGAGGCATCTATCGGTCACGCAAAGCGCAAGCCATGAGCTTAGGCAAAGAGGTTTATTTATGCCCTTTACATCTCCTTCAGTCCTTTATGTACCTTCTCACTCAAAAAAAACCCAAACAGGCCACGTGGAAACTACGATTTAATATTATATAAAGGCGAGGTGAAGTTAACGATAAAGGTTTTCATCCTACAGCTCGAAGGCAATTTAATAATTTACAGCACAGCTAAGCATACATCCTCTGCATTCAAGTTGGTTTCTATTTTATTTTACAGTTTGCATCCAGTTGTGGTAATTTCACAGAAAATTTAATGAGGATATTTAATCTGGCATATTACCACTGAGGAACAGCTTCCTCTACTGGAAGAGTTATTAAGACTCAACTAGAGTGTGTTCTTCTTACCTCAGCAAGATTTTGCCAAAGGAATCTAACATTTGTCAGTGGTACCACTTCAGAGCAGTAAGAAGTGAACGGATGAACCAAACAATGAGTTTTGCAAAAGCAGTACCAAGCTTTAATAATGTATTTACTTTTCATCCATATGATCAACACCAGTGATCATTTTTCCATCTTTATAAAACATACCACTGTATTTTGAGCTTTCAAATTTTAATATCCGAAACACATTCATTCCCAAAATACAGAATGCCACAAAAGCTGAAGGCTTATGCCAAGAGCCACAAAGCATAAAGCTGGTATAGAACAAAGTATAAAACTAGTATAAAGCTAGTTTCAACTGAAAAAAATTAGCCTTTATTTCCTATTTAATATTAAATGTCAAACTAAAAATCTTTTACTCTGACTACTCACTGTAATTGTCGTAGCCAGTGCAATTAATAAAAAATCCATCCCCAATTTAAAAAAACCCCATAGATTTACTACTTTTTCTTGTAGTCAGTCTTATAATTGTGGCTTGTATTTATATTTAAATTGTAGCATGATGTCTTACAAATACAGTATGGCTGTCACCACATAAAACATGCCTTGCATCATAGGTCCATGACTCCTTCACCATAAGATTAACACTTCTAGCTTTAAGAAGCAGGAAAGTTTATCACCTTTTACAGCTTGAGGTAAGGCCAGATGCTTTAAAGCTATTTACCTGACATCAGATTCTTTCTCAGGATAAATTAATGAAGTATTTTGGCAAAGATGATATATATCACCACACCAATATTCTTCCATATAAGCTGTCAATGCTAGAAATGATTTCTGCGAGAATACTTAATGTGGCTTTATATCAGCACAGAGGAACAGCTTCCTCTGCTGAAAAAGTTCAGACTCCAGCCCAGAGCATTCTTCTGACCTTGTCAATCCTCATCAGTGCACTGTGGGGTGGTGACGAACTAAAACTTTCCTCAAGTCCCCAGTGGTGTGCACCTTGCCCATCGAGGCCTACCAAAGCTAAAGATCAAGCTGCCTTTTACTAAATGAAAACATGTTCTTACAAAAAAAAAAAAAAAAAAAAAAAAAAAAAAAAAAAACCAAAAAATGGAGGTNGCTGCTCCAAAAAGCTCACAAGAGTAACATGGGACATTTAGAACTATTTTTATTATAACATCTATTCAGCACAGACAGCATTATGATACAGGAAGTATCTAAGACCACTGAGATCACACTACTCAATTTCATATTCATCATGACCCTGTTAGAGCACTATATATATATACATAAATATGTTTTTTAAAGAGCAGGTCAAATAAAGTTGCCACTTTAGACCTTTAAAGATTTAAGATTTGGAATACAAGTAGTTAGGTTTGACAAGTTCAGTCCCGTCACTACTCTCAGATTTTGATGTGAATGAAACTAGTCTTGCCTTTATCGTAACATCTGCAAGACCTGGTGATTTTGACCCTCTAAATTGAAAATTCACTTGGGATTTCAATTACATTTTGCTGCTCTTAAGGTACCAGATAATTTCTAACAAGATTCTTTCAATTCTTCTAATTCTCAAACTTCACATCAGACAGTTACACAATGAAGTTCTAGAACATACCTAACAACCTTGTTCGTTAGCTGTTCATTTGTTGCAGGATAGCCATGGTGCATGGTAGATGTCTATTATCTATAAATATTACTTAATTGCCTTGCATATTAGCAGTGACTTACTGCAGATACAGCTCCATTACAACCTAAAGAGACATTTTAAGAAGCTTTTGCAAAATTGGTACATGACTTCTTATATGAACAGGCTGAAGCCTCCGTCCAAGACAAAGAGAAGAGCTGCACTCAGGCAGGGGTTCATAAGATCTGGATTCTTAAGTTTGCATGGTTTTAAAAGTAAATTATCAAGAGTATTTTTGAGAATCTCGACACATTTGTCTCCATGAATAGGCCCTGAATATGTACTGTAGTACATTAGCGTGGTAAGCTGTGAAAAGGAACCAGTTAAGACAAGCAAACAAGATTCCCAACTTTTAATTACAGTGGTGAAAGCATGACTTAAATGTAACATGTTACTGCCTCTTCAATGCAGAATCTTAAAGCTTAAAAAAAAAAAACCCAGCCATCAAACATTAGCAAGCTGATTTGTTTAAACCACAAGAAGTACAGCAAGACACATCGTAACGACTGGGTGCAGGTTTAGGCTGTTAGAGTAAAATTTACACTGCAAAAAGATTGTCTAAGTTTATTGCATAAAACCAATTTATTGGATAGGAAAAACTCCTGAATGTCATTTGCTAATGAACCAATACCTTCAGCTGAAGGGAAAGCATTTCTGAAGTTTCATTAAACTGAACGCCCTTGGCAGAGATGGCAATCCTCACCACCACACCTTTATTTGACAACGTGCTGACATGGTCATTTCATATTTTTTAAATATGTTTTATTTATGAGTGACCATAAAAATCTTACAAAATGTGTCATGAGACATTAACATTACTGTATTTAATACACACTAACACTTTAGGAATGCATTAAAACTTGATAGAAACTCCACAAGGTAACATCGTAGCTTAAATGTTCAATGTTTATTTTGCTATTAAATAAATAAATATATTAATTCCAGGATGACTTAAAACAACAACAAAAACCTAGCACAGCATAACATACCTGGTGTGCAAAGTACAGAAATTTGCTCAAGGTCTTTCACTCAACCAGCCATCTGACTCTTTGGAAGTGGGAACAATATCCAGCAATAGCCTTTAAAGAAAACAAAACAAAACAAAACAAAACAGGTTTGTCTGAAAACAAAGGTAAATACAGATTTTACCTAGAGTTCTAATATTCTTGACTTATATAAACTTTTTTCCAAGCACATAAGGTGGTTTATGATTAATAACAATTTTACCTACAGTACAAAACCGTAATATTCTATCCCTGCCAAGCATTAGCATTCAGGTCTCCAAAAATTAGAAACAGGCTCCAAAAAAATCTCCTTCCGTCCAAATACCTGAAGTCTAGGGTTAGTACCCTCATACATAAATTCTACAATATTCCCAAGCATTAATGCTACAAACTCATTAAGTACAAATACCAAACAATTTTTCAAGTTCAATGCACGTTTTCACTGGTGAAACAAGACAGATGGAACTTCTGGGTTTACATGAAAATACTGTAATTTCCCAGCAAACATAAGGCATGTGCATATATATATATACACAAATAACAGTCCACTTAGTAAATAGCCTTAGTAAACTAAAATTTATACAGAAGGAGCAGCATGAACATCACGTTTTAAGACAGTCTACCCATATCTGCCAAAAAACCCCCAGTCGTTCAAAAAGTCCAGTTCATCTACAAAATGTCTCCTCTCCAACTTCAAAATTAGATTTTTCTTTTTCCCATCTGCACAGCAGCAAATAGACAAATCCTAAAAATCAAAAAAATACCAAGAAAATTAACACGCTACCACAAGTTATAACCACTCTTACCTAAGAAATTAAGGTATGAACGATTCTTCTGGAAGCCAGTCAGGAATTAAGGAATTGTTCACGGAATTCTACCTAAAAAAAAGAAAAATGAAAGTATGGAATTTTTCAGCATTTTGCTTTAGAAAAGCAGAACAAGTCAGAGGATTGAAATTTATTGATTTTTAGGTAATTATTAGGTTAGGAAAAACTTCTGATAGCAGTAATTGTATCTTTAGAACTCCACTCTAAAAATAAAAGTACGGGTGGCTGTACATATTTGGCTGAAGAAAAACACTGGAGATGAAGAGTGACTGACATACAACATTCATGGTCTATATTTTAGCATTAGTAACTGCAACCTGCTCTTCTGTCTCCATTAGTTTAATTTTGAATTGCTTCAAAAATCAAATATCTAGCCAATTTAAGATATATTTTTTTCTTTGAGTAATTTGTCACAAAATACATCTCGGTCCCTCTGCCTTTTTTTTTTCCCCCACGTTAAAGTCTTTAGAAGTAGGCTAGGTAAAATTAAATATAACCTCTCGTGATAGCAAAGTGATTTTAAAATGGCTTCTGTCATCAGCTTCTCTGAATTTTATGTCATAAGTTTCTTGATCGCCCCAAAAAAGATACCTTTTTTGCCCTTCAGCTTCTTTAACCTTTAGTGAGATCCTAAACTATGCTCTTGAACGCAAGGAACACCATATTTTAACTACCTTTAACCAACTTTTCTCGCCTTTTGTGAAAAGGCTTAAGATTTTGTAGCAGTTACATTTATCACCACTATTTCATATTCTAGGACAAGTTTGGAATCATCCTGTAAATATGTGGGTAAAGTAAAATAACATTTTAATGTTACCTTAAAAGATATCTAGACATAAATTAAAATTCCTGTATCTTATATATTCAAAAATACAAACCCATTAAATAAAATACGTTAAGAATTAAGAGCAATTTACTTTGAGACACTTAGCTGCTATTCTATTTTCAGTAGCTGAAAGAAACAAGTCAAAACTATCTAAAAAATTTATCCCCTAATATACATATATATCTATATCTATAGAACAAAAATTCAGCAGACACCCACCTAAAACTAGAACTTTCTTTTCAGCAAAGTGTGTATGTCAGAACCTGTTCTACGCTGCAGAATTGTTGCTGGGGTTATAAAACCACCATAATCCAAATTTAAAAGAAAGATACCGAACACTTTGCATGAAGGTGATAGAAGTCCAACGGTCACTTAAATGTTTATATTTAAAAAAAAAAAAAATAAAAGGCAACTTTCATTGTTGTAATGAGGGATTCGTATTTGCAGAAGAAGTATCAGAAAATGTAGTTTTACCTCCAACTGCAACATTTAAAACCTGTACGGAGTTTTATAATCCTGTACAAGTGTGTACCAGATAAAACTAACAAATATGGCTACACACAATCTCCAATTAAAACTAAACTTTCTCATGTATTTACGTCTTGCTCTATTACACTGACTTTTTATGCATTTGGAATTACAATTTTACCCTTAAACCGGTAATTCCTGAATGCGAGCAAACACAAAACAAACATCAGACATTCCATTTAAACTTGCATTTTTAGAAAGTCTTGAAATAGGTGTTGTACAACTTCTAAATTATTAATCATCGAAACAACGATAAAAAAAAAGCTACATAAACAGAAACTGCTGCAAGCTCCCTAAAAAAATGCATAAACTGAATATTAAAAACAAAAGTGACACCCAGTAAATGCTTTTTAAAAGCTTAATGTCACGCACAAACCCGTTTGTTTTCTTATCGTGTAATTCATACTTAAGTCACTACCTTTTCTTCTCGTAGTGTCGTCTAAATCACAACTGTAGTATTTTGCCAACTTTAAACTGTAGACTTGGCATGTCCGAGCTTTGTTTTTTTCAAGCTTGTAAGTTTTTGTATTGCCGTTTTAATTGCAAAAATCATACTGCACGTAATTCTTAAAGAGTTTTCTTTAAAGTTCTGCACCTGAACGGCTGTTTTTCAAGTGAAGTAAATTTTTATCTATTGTTTCAGTAAAGTACTAAATAGTAAAGTACTGTCTCATCCGCAGCCTGTTTTTTTCTTATCGGTTTAGAAAGAGTTAAAAGCCAACACCCCACAAAAAAACCAGCAAGTTTTATTTTTAAGAGAAAAGGACATGGCGTCTTTGTTCTTACAAACTACGAAAACATATCCCCTTCTGAGCAGCAATGGGCAACAAATGCTCTTTAAACAGACACGGGCTTGGGGCTAAACATTTAACTGATGATGTAGTCCAGCCTTCACCTCTCCCCCCCTCCCTTTACTGCTGCATTGGAGTTACAAGCTGGTTTGCAGATGCCCCCCTTCCATGCTGCACTGGAGGGGAACAGGTCTGCAGCCCCCCCTCTCCCCACTGCTGCATTGGGGGACCCGTCTGCAGCTGCCCCCCCCCATCGTCCCTGCTGCATTGGGGGACGGGGTGATCGGTGCTGCAGGACCCGGGGCGGGGGGGGGGGGGGGGCGGCNNNNGGGGTGACGCTCTGCAGCCCGGCAGCCGCCGAGTACCAGCAGGGCGGTCGCCCCGAGCCGGGCTCCCTTTGCGGTACCCCTTCTCCCTCCGTTACCCCCCGAAACTACGCGGCACCCCCCGAAAAGGGGTCACGGAGACGAGCGGGGGTCCCCACGGCTCCCCTCAGGGAAAGGTGGGGAGGGGCAGGGAGAGGCAGGCGCCCCCTCCCCCTCCCGGCTCCAAGGACATTTTGTTTTTCCTCCCAAGGACAAAGGACAATGAGAAAAGAGGAGACTCTGGCACTTACCCGGCGAAGAACAGCCCGTCGGCAGGCACCGGGGGCCCTGAGAACGGGGCGCTGCTCCTCTCCTCACTCTGCCCGCCGTGAAGGGCGGCCCCGCGCCCGCCCGGCGTGGGAGAGGCGCGGACAGAGA
>VXBJ01003379.1:784017-809660 GCA_013400055.1 Nycticryphes semicollaris | reverse complement strand
TCAGCCCGGCGCCATTGCCCTCCGCCCGTCGGCAGCCCCGTACGGCAGCCAGGCTCGCTGCCCTCCTCCGTCGACCCCGCAACCCCCCTCAGAGCGCCGGGCCCGACTCGGCCCCCGACACCGGCACCCAGGGGCGGCTCGCCGGGCCTCCCCGCTCCGAGCGGCGGGGAAAGCGCCCGGGAGCCCAGCTGCAGCTGGTGCTGCGGCTGCTTCCCCGGCCATCTTGTGCCGTGTGTGTGAGAGATTCTCTCCCGTCTCCTCTCAACTCCTTCCTCCCCTCCCCCCCGCACAACATGGCCGCCCGCTCACTACTCACTGCGGCGAGGAAGGGGCGGGCCCGCACCCCTGCGCCCCCCCCATCTCTCCGGTCCGCTCCGCCCCGCCCCGCCTTCGGCTGCGCGCGCGCGCGCCACTGTCCCATTGGTCGCGCGGCGCCCTCCCCTCCACGGACCGAGCGCGCGCACCGTTCCCATTGGTCCCTCTCCCCGCCGCTCCCCCCGTCTCGGCGTTCCCATTGGCGCCTGCTTACCTCCTCGCGCTCCCGCCCCGCCCCGCCGCGGGCTCGCGCCCCGTCCGCACCAGCCTCCCCTCAGGGGGAGGAGGGCGGCGGGGAGCCGGCTTAGAGCGCCCGCCCCGTCGGCGGCCCTAGGTCCTGCTGCTTCCCACTCCCCAGCCCCACCTGGCCGAGGCGTCCCCAGCTCCACCCCACCTCGTCGCAGCCGTGACCCCGCTCGATCCAGAGCACCGCCTTCTGTCCTAGTCCAAGCTTCAGAAATCTCTTCAGACCCTCGGCCTGTCCAAGGCACTCCTCGCGAACCAGCACCCATCTACGCTGGGGCTTACACCGCCAACTTGGCCTGCAAACATCCTTCACCCAATGGCCCAGTTCGCATTTGCACCCTGCACTGACATTCCCACAAAAAGCACCTCCGTTCTCAAGGCCAGGCTGGATGGGATTTGAACAACCTGGTCTAGTGGGAGGTGTCCCTGCCCATGGCAGGAGCGATGGAGCAACATTATCTTTTAAGGTCCCTTCCGACTCTAACTATTCTATGATGCTATGATTCATTTGCCCTTTTTAAGCCTGTTGTAACAGGACAAGGGTAAATGGCTTTAAATTAAAAGCAGGAAGATTTAGACTAGACATAAGGAGGTATTTTTTAACTCCGAAGGTGGTGAAACACTGGCCCAGGTTGCCCAGAGAGGTGGTAGATGCCCCATCCCTGGAAACATTCAAGGTCAGGTTGGATGGGGCTCTGAGCAACCTGATTTAGTGGAAGATGTGCCTGCTCATGGCAGGGGGGTTGGACTAAGTGGCCTCTACATGTCCCTTCCAACTAAATGATTCTATTATTCTATACGCGGCAGCTTGGCCCATGCCCTGGCATCGTCCACCAGCCACCAGGCCTGGGGCACTGGCTCCACCTCACCACAGATGGAGGTGCCACAAAACCCGCTGTGCTCTCTTGGCCCAAGTACGACTGACTGCCCCGGGTCTCCTGCACTGTATACCCTCACTCCTAAACCCCACCAGCAGAAAGAGCCAGAGCACCCACATCATCCACCTGCAGCAGCAATCCCAGTCTTCATTAGTCCCTCTCAAAAACACCGCAGACACCCAAATACGCTTTTTTTAGCCAACACCTTAGAAACTGTCTCGTATGCCAACCTCACCAGTGCACTGTCTCCTATTTTGACTACTGCCATGGAAACCACTTCAGATATCAGCACAATAGAGGGGCATCCCCCACATTCTTGGTCACTGTCACAACCGCCTGTCCCCAGCTGGTCGGTTATGTTCCCTCTCAAAAGGCACACCCAGCAAACCTGATAGAGCAGCGTAATTAATATTTACATACTTCAGCAGTCACTTTGAATGATATGTGTGCCTTTCTACTCCTATTTGCACTGCTTATTTCATTAAGAGCAGAGAGAAAGGAGTCTTATTCTTCCTTTTTCGTACTAATAACTGGGTAGTTATGGCAGCAATTAAACCAACAACACTTAAAATGATTACAGAAGGTCTCAGGAGCTAGTCTGGCACTTGCAATCACGCAGTTGGACTTCAGCAGCAATAGCTAACCCCAGAGATAACCCTGAGCTGGGTCCTGGAAAAGCCAGAAGTAGCTGGTCAGCTGAAAAGAATCACTCACTAATGTCCCTGAGGAGATATGATTTTGAGTTGAGAGATGTATTTCCTTTAAAAATACAGAGAAAAGCTGACATCCCTGTATAGGAGAGCAGGAGAGGAACACACAAATCTACTGGCTTGTAGAGAGTAGTGATAAGGTGGTTACCAAGAAGGGATGGTGGTGGCCCAGCCAAGGAATCAATGGTGGGGCGAACCAGCAGATACTACTTCTCGCTGGAAGAGAAGGCCTTTGTTCTCCCTCCACAAGAAAAAGATTTGAGGTTCTGGTCTACAGAAACTATGGAGAGCAGGAAGCCTGTTCTGCAACTTCATTCCCACGCAGATCCTTGCAAAGGCTAATCCTCTTGCTCTCACAGGAGCTACTCAGGCGTAGCTGGACGTAAAGGTGTTTGCATGGACAGAACCCAGGTACCATCCTCCTTGGAAAATGACCAACAGTGAAGAAAGGGGAAAAGTAGTCAAGAATAAGGCAGGAACTAGATAAAAGTAGGGTGCGGCAAAAGCACTTCTACTCATACTGGCATTTTCAGCTGACACTGCAAGGTATGACTTCACAGCAGGGATCAAGATGAGAAGGTACAATCTCCAGCCTTTCTATTGCTTTTTCACAGAATCCGAGTACATTTCTAGAAAAATACACAAAGTGTGATCGCTTGCAATAACCACATGCAAGGGAAAAAAGAGCTCAAGCATTCAAGACATAATGGCCCTTTATAAGAGTACTGTGGTTCCAGCCAGGAGAGTTTAAGATTGTATCTGAACAAGACCTAACCTGTATGCTCAAACTGTTATCTGATTTTCTCTAACTATACCAGGCTCTCTAATAAAAGACTGTTCCTCTTTGTGAAACGTATTCATACACAACACACTGATGGAAGTGGTTTTGGAAGGCACTTTCTCTATTGCTGTTACACATAACCAAAAAATTACTGGAAGTCTAAAATCCTCATTAAATATATTCAGCAATGCACTTTGCTTCATGGCCACCAAAGCCTAAAGTAGCTCCACGAAATCTCATGCAAGTATCCATCACCTCTCGTCGTTCTTGGCTTTGAGTGACTTACACGTACATGAGCAGGCTTAGTTGCTCTCTCCAGAGCTTAGAATCATAGAATCATTCAGGTTGGAAGAGACCCTTGGGATCATCGAGTCCAACCATCAGCCCTGCTCTACAATGTTCTCCCCTACACCGTATCTCCCAACATCACTTCTAAATGACTCTTAAATACATTCAGGGATGGGGACTCAACCACCTCCCTGGGCAGCCTATTCCAGGGTCTGACCACCCTTTCTGGGAAAAATTCTTTCCTAATATTCAGCCTAAACCTACCCTGTTGCAGCTTGAAGCCATTCCCTCTCGTTCTATTACTAATCACCTGTGAGAAGAGACCAGCACCAACCTCTCTACAATGCCCTTTCAAGTAGTTGTAGAGAGTGATGAGGTCTCCCCTCAGCTTCCTCTTCCTCCAACTAAACAGTCCCAGCACCTTCAATCGCTTTTAATAAGATTTATTCTCCAGGCCCCTCACCAGCTTTGTTGCCCTCCTCTGCACCCGCTCCAGCACCTCGACTTGTCAGAGAACTTTGTTGTTCTCATACCGGTAACAGTCTATCTGTTTGCATTCTTCTTTCCTAATTAAATGGTAGAATAGTGCTAGTCCCCCCTTTCACTTTTTCATCTCCCATGGTCAGCTTTGTATAAAAACAACCCCTCTGTGCTTACCCCTGCTTTTCCTTCTAAATTCAGCGTTTCTACATAACTGCACATTCCTCCATACAGTTTATTTCTTCTGTCTTAGAGAACAGGTTTTCTTGCTTCATGTACCATTAGACCAAATACTTCAGCCATGTTTTAGGAACCACATGTCTGATAATAACGAGACAACTTAATGTTTCCATTACTAATTTGGGAACTATTTTCTGAGACTGCATCTGCATCCAGCATTCCTGATAGAGGCGCACAACCTCGCTGTCTGGTATTTACCCCAACTATTTTCTTCTACAACCTTTTTTCCTCCCCCTGAAGGTTGTTGTTAACCCTTAGGGACAACACACAAAAGCACTCTGTAGTTTCACAGGGCAGTGTCCCTTCCCTGCTTGCCCCAACTTGCCCTCTGTACCAGAGGATACCAAAAGATTGGTGAAGAAGCTTGTTCGTTTGAGGAGCAAATGCAGCAGAGCTCTTTGGAGACACAAATATAATGGAAAGGGAGAGATCTGACCCCAGCATTTGACAAAATGGTTAAGCGTTGTATCTGCCTCTTGAAGTGAAAAACAGGGGTCTAAACAAGACTGGGAAATGTGCGATGTCACCAAACTTTTTCTTCAACTGAAGCTCTATCACTGCTCTGGAGAAATCAATAACAACTTTCTAGGCTCAAAGCCAAACATAATAGTTTGGATGATTTCGATAGAGAATGTGCAACCAGGATATCAAATGCCCTTTGAACACAGCGAGCTGTTTTGTGGTAGGCATTTAACTTCCTCTGAACTGGGTGTTCACACAAATTGTCACTTTGTCCTGAATAAAGTATAGTCTTATTTTCCATTTGTGTATGTAACCTGTAACATGTTGCTAAAACAATCTGCCTTTTTGGTTTTTGTTTGGTTTGGGTCTTTTTTCCCCCTCCCTTCTGTTTCCTTCCTCAGTAATTCACTACTAAAATCACAGTAATTGTGCAGGCAGGTAGAAATTGCCTTCTATCACACTTCTGAAAACCTGGGATTTTGGAGCAGCGCGTGGGGACCCTCCAAGAGTCCGGCTGATCCTGCGCTGCTTCCTGTCTCTGGGCTCCTCACACCAGTGACACAGTAACAGCAACAGAGAGAAACGCAAATAAGGACAAAATTCTATGCACAGAACCAACTTCCCTGCGTGATGGGTGAAGATGATTATGTTATAGTGATCCTAAAGCTTTTTGCTGCCGTCACGAGACAGGCAGAAACACCAGCAGCCACGAGGATAAACCCCAATTCTAGCGATCAGCTCGTGCTATTCACTCTGCTCTGGGGCTGGAACTGGAATTCAAATCCAGACTTTTGTTCCAGCCCGTAATGAATAATTGAAAACACATCCACACACAGGGAGAGAACTTTTACATACGCCCTTTTTGTTTCTAGGATTTAACACTGAAAATTAAGAGTGTGTTAATGTGGTAGGTTTGCTGGCACTTTTTTTACGGTGCTCGTGTTTAGAATGATGGACCTTGTGAGCAGCAAGAAAACGATTTATTACCAAGAATAATTAGAAACAAATTCTTATCAGTGTCATAAACATATGGTAAAGAAAAAAAAAATCTTTCAGTCTGCTCAGCCAAACTCCAGTACTTTTTTGGTTTATTGAAAATGAAGCAATTTTAACCAAGATGTAGCTCTTTTTATTCCTGTTCCCAAAGAAAAATACCTTGTCAATAAAAAGTATAAGGAAGTAATGGAAGTGAGAAATGGAGCCAGTGTCTTTTGTGGAATTTAGCTGTCTTTCCTAAGCAATTTTTTAACTTGTTGGTCACAAATGCATCAAAGAATCAGTATTGTTTCTGTCAACTTGATCTTGTGGCTTGAGCTCAAATTTTAGATCTAAGAGCTCCTGAACACCCTACTCACCTCACTATTTCGGTTTTGCATGAGTTCCTGTATACAACAAGGCAAATAAAAGACCGGTAAATGTTATCTTTTGAGAGAATTAATTATTGTGTTTTATGTCAGCTTGCCTAGACAACATACATGTATTTTTCTTGAGAAATCAAATCCGCTTTTCTCAAGAAGGTTTGGAACTTGAATTTCTTTGTTATTATTACAGATCACCTTCAAATTATCCCTTGTTGCCATCTTAACTGTAAGAAATGGTAACCACCGCAGTCAAGGTGCTTACAGTGTATTTGGTCAACATTTAATAGACAGCGATTGCCTTAAATGGAAGTCTTAGAGGTATAAGAAAAGGAAGATACAAGGAAAGAAACATTACCCCTTATTTTGATGAAATCTTACAACAGTTTAAAACTCTAGACTGTTTTCAAACTTAAAGAATTTGGGTGATCGTTTATTATTAATATGTTTAGTTTCCTCTTAAAGTAAGTAATGAGGGCTTGGAACAACAAAACTGTTTCTTTACCCTTTTTTTTCCCCCTCTGCTACTTGTATGAAATGATCTGTTTTCTTAAGGTCAGCTTTTAGGGAACAAAGTATTCCGCTTGGCGTGACAAACCTTTATAAGAGGACTGAGAAACGGTATTAAAAATACCAATGGACCATTTTGCCTGTACCTACTTCGACTCTAGAATTTCTGTAAGCGCTAAAAAGGTATTACACGCCTCCTTAGGCGAAAAAGGATGATGCAACTTTGCTTATTACTGAAATCACCTTCAAAAGCAAAGAAGAAAGTAACATGCACCTTCCCAGGAACTTTAATACCCGTAGCTATAAAGTGCAAAGGCAGGTTTTGTGACTTGACTTACACGCTCTTAACTTCTCTGTGCTGAAGTTTGCTGCTTGGAAACTTGCAGGACAGGAAACACGCAAGGATGGGACATATCAGTTGGGTTTTACATCTGTTTAAAAGGCGGAAGCTGCAAACATTCTTCTTTATCTTCCCATTCTGGCTGGAAGAATGGTCTGAGGAGTCATAGGAGCGTTCTGTTGAGCTGGGAGGTGGTCATCATTTTATCAAGAGCCTGTGAAAAAAAAAAGCATTGGCAAGATTAAGAGAGCCATACCCAACCTTAGGTTTTAAAATAAAGATATTGTTCTCTCATTTTCCAATATATCACACAATTGGTACGTAGAGAGTCAGAAGAGAACACTTTCTATCTTTTAAGCAAAATATTCAGAATATTTGGATTTTAAATGTAGCTGGGAAAAATTAAATTTTTAGAAGATATAGGTAATGAAATTAATAATAATTTTGGTGGAGTTTTTTCTAAACTCAGATAATTTGAAACTCTAGCCTGATTACTTCCTTGTGCAGATTTAAAGTTCATTTTCCAGAGGCATTCATCGGTCTATCCTTGAAATTTATTTGCTACAAACATGAGCCAGTAAAGCTTGATTGCTTAAGTATTTGAGGAATATAATCAGAAAAAGGAAAACATACTTAGCACAAATATGTATTTACACATCGAACCCGAGGACACTCCTCCCCCCCACCTATCAGCTCTATTTTTTTATTCTCTACTAACTCTCCATCTGAGTTCTAGGGGAGACTTTGGAAAGTTTAGATGACGAGCATAACAACAAACACACTTTCTTGGCAAATCTCCTTGGAGGCACAAGGGCTTCATACCAGCCTCGCAAACATGATGAATTTCTCACTCAAATCGAACAAGATGAATTACAGCTCCTCCAGAATGAAAAGAAAAACAACCCAGGCCTCCAAAAAGACAAGTATAGAACTGGGATTTTTATTTCAAGCCTGTTTCCATAACAATCTTCACTCTTGTCTCCCGTGTGCAGGTAGCACCATAGGGCATTTTATAGATTGCTATATAATAGTTGACAAAATGATGCATTATTCAGCAAATTGCCACATGCAGTGAAAAGAAACAGTGCCTTTTTTCTGAAACCTTACAAGCATATGCTTTTTTTCTTGTATAGACAGCCAGATGAATCACTGAATCACCCCGTTGTAATGTACCATATACATAAAAGAGAAGACCCCTGATATTTGTAGCTCAAAACAAACTTCTTCATATTTGTCAGCACTTGTTAGATGCGGAGACCAATCAATTTTTGATGCAGCGACACCGTATCAGGGACACCCTTGGATTAGAATGTCACCTGAACAGAAATAGCTTCTGTGTCAGACTGATGTTTCCCAAGAGCTTTTATATTTTCTTCCTGCAGTCAATGTGCTACAAACCGGCTCCTGGCAGAGCTTTACCCAGCCAGGAGGGCCCATCGGCTCAAGGACCAGAGCGGTTTTGGGCACATCAGGCACATCCTCCATCTCAACTCCAGAATTAGCAGCTTTAGCTGTTGCAAGCAGCAGATTTGCATGCTCAAATAAACACTCCTTCTCTCTGACTAAGCCATTAACAGAGATAGTCTCATCTCAGCTTGAAGTCATTCACACTGGAGTGGGGGTTTTTTTCATATTTTGTCAAAAATTAGTATTAGAAGGTGAGCTGGTGAGAAGACATAATCAGCCCAAGAAAACACTGTTGGTACAGTCCTGTCACAAAATAAGGTCAGTGCTTTTTGTACATTTAAAGCAGCAAAGGGAACAGGAGACATCTTGGGTGAGACACCCGCAGCACTTGATCGCTGGCTGAGAAATCCGAGTGCAATTTTTGCTGCAATTTCACCCAGTGGAACAGCTGAACAAGATTCCATGTGCCCAAAAGACAACTTGATGGCTTCAAGATTTAATTGTGGATTTAACAAGAAGTTAATTACCTCTCTTTACAAATGTGTCTTGCTTTAAGGTCTAGAAACATTTAGATTAATAACAAAAGTGGAGATTTTGATCTCTCTTTCCAGCTCCAAACATATGGTTCTTAAGGTATGCGCCTGTGCCTTTAATTCAGTGCTGAGCAATTACATTTAGGTCAATGGAATCACTCCAGGTTTTTCCTGGTGTGTCTAAACGGAATGTTGTCCTACGGATTTGGAAGCATATGAAGTGAATTTAGGAATGAACATGTATGTCACTACTTGGAAAATATAACTGCCATGAGCTAACCCTGTCCGTAGAAGGGAAAGGGAACATAAAGCAAAGGTCTGTGAGTTCCAAGAGCAAAAGCAAGCATGTATATGCAGGTATAAGTGCATCATTACTTTTTCTATTTTCCTCAATGTTTCTTTTTCTTGCCTGATTTTATTAATAATGGCAAAAGGAATAATATAAATTAAATCGCACTTAGGTATTTCACCTGTTACTCATCTCCTTTAGTATATCTTTAAAACCTTTCCATAAAACAGTATATCAAGAGACTTAAGCAGATGCAAATATGTCAAAATAAAATGCATTTAATTGGGAAACTATCTAAAATTTTCTTGTAACAAGCCACACATATTACTGGTATTAAACAGTACATTTGAACACTCTGACTTAGTGGTATAAGTTAAAAGAGACCATAGAACACTTTGAAGGAAAAAAAATGTATGGGGAACATGAGTTTGTGTGTGTAGGAGATACAGTCAAATGCTTGAATAATTTTGAATCATGACATGAACAAAAATGAAACACTGGGACTTTAATAACTGGCTTTTTTTCCCTTAAACTCTGATTATTAATATATTGTGCTCCTGGCTAGAATATCAGGTGCTGATAACGAATGTTCAGGGACAGTACTTTTGCTGCATGACTTAAAATTGTTCTCTTCCAAGAGATTAATAAAGGAATATCTTTATGTATAGATATACACACACTGAAGATAATGAAAATTGAAACCAAAAATGAAGTTGAAAATCAATTATTTAAATGCAGAATGTCTATTCAAATGATGTTAATAAAATGAAGTTAAGCGTAGGAGAAAATATAACCTAATTAAGAAGTTCAGAAAGGCATATTAGTGTATGCTGGAAAAGCAATGTTTATAGATATGGAAGTTATTTTATGCTTTATATTAAGATTACAATGCAATGTCTTACAGGAACAAACCAAAGATGTGCATGAAGTTACCCCAGAGCTCTGCACCACAGACCCAGCTGGTGGTGGGTGGGTGCACACTGCATTCCAATTATGCCTGACCCAAGGACTTCACATAACCCCTGCAAGATTATCAAAGGCCAAATCAAGACATAATGATCTTGAGGTGGCAAAAGGGTTTCTTTACATTGCTTTCCTGTCATGAAGGAATCACTGGTTTATAGAGATCTTTGCAGGCCACATGCTTTAGGAGGAAACTCTCTTCTTGATCCAGAGTGAGGAGATAAAAGGCCTTGTACAATTCAGCTGCAGTTAACATGACAGAAGCTGGCTTCCTCTTGCTTCTAAATATGACTAATCCTTTCCGCAACCCTAGTTTGGATTTGAATATCACAGTTAGAAGTCATTGAGCAGCTTTTGTGAGCAGCTGAAACGGTAAGGCCTGCTTCTGCCTGCCCAGCCAGCATGGCTGCAGTGCCCCTGCTCCTGCACCACGTTCCAGGCAGAGCCCGCCGTCTCTCTCAGCGAGACGCCACTGACCGGTCAACAGGGACAGCAGAAAAAATGGCCTTCACACTCATTTTGTAGTTCGTTCTTCTGCAGAAACACTAATTCGTCTCTATAACCCACAGCCTCCCCCAAAGCGCAGAAACTCTAGAGCTGAAATTTGTTGAAACCGAACATTGGCTCAAAAGCTCGGGGCCTCCGACTGCACGATTTCATGAGCCCTGCATCCTTAAGAAGCCAGGATAAAAATACAGCTGCATGAAAAATAAATGAGCAGCTTTTCCTGACTCTGAAACCAGAAAATAATGACACAAAACCAAAATCAAATGGAACAGTATCACTCCTATTCCCAAACGCCAGCCATTAATGCTCCCTCTCCCAGCTCCCAGAGACTTGTTGAACAAATGAGCCTTATAATGTATTTTGCAAGCGAAAGAACCCACGGTGGAGAAAGTTAACTCCAAAACCAAAGCCCCTTAATAAAAATGCTGTTGTTGCTCCGGGAGTTTTGCAGTTCAGGGGGATTCAGTCTGACCTCGCTCCTGCCACAAGCAGCTTTTTCGATCAAATGAATGGAATGGTTCTGCAGCACCAGCTTGAGACTTTAGATTAAAACTTAAAACTCTCAATACCTGGAAGCCAAGTCGACCTGTGCAAGCCAAAAAAGGGCTGGTAACGTGTGTGCAGAGACTGGTCAGCCATCTTTTTATATTGGAACCAAACACTCAAGTTAAAACATACCTGATCTACTTAATTTTCCCTGAACACCTCAGCCATGCCTCTGTGAGGCTGGAGCGGCCACGGTGTCACCTTATCATCCTGGTTATCCTCACTAGGGGCTCGGTGGCATTTTTTGAACCATATTACATCTTTAAATTTCTTGAAGTCTCATGGAAAGAGACCTGATTCTGGTTGCGATTCCCCTCAGGAAAACTTTTCCCTTTTTTTGCTTGTTTTTTTTTCTTACTTCTTGTTACTATTTTTTTAATTTCAGTTTAAAAATTAAAGCCTTTGGAATGAAAGAGGGGGGGGGGCAGAATGGATAAGCCCCTTGATTAAAACCAAGGCGAAAACCCTTAAAATACAAACTCCCCTGAACACAACATGTCTCCTCCTGCTGCATTAATGCTGCTTCACAAAATGGCGACTGCCTCCGTAGCCAGCTGCCTACAAACACAGGCGTCCCTGCAGGAAACCACAAATGTAACTTACTTTTTTTTTTTCCCCTTTTTGAAAAAAAAAAAAAAAAAAGCTTTCATTTTCCTCTCATTACATTCAATCCCTCAGGGACTTCTCTGAGCCCTCTGCAAAGCTGTGATCTGACAAACGGAGAAGGACAGGGAGAGCACAACAACAGAGCTTCCCTTGCGTGGGGACAAGCATCTCCCACCTTTGGGCAACCACCCTGGACCCTTTGCCACCAGCGTGGGCCGAGTGGGTGCTGGCTGGGCTGGGACACAGGGCTGTGGGCTCCAGCGCCCTGGTCAGTACAAATAAATCTGCTGATTCAGCCGGTATCACTGTGATCTTGTGTTTCCAGAATTTTCTCCCTCCGCTTCCCAAATATAAAGGGACTTTTGTGCTAAATACCGAGCTGGAGCACGGATGGGCTCCGTGTAGGGCACCATGTGGTATTTGGTTTCTCCCTACAGTACATGTTTTTATAATGATGGGGGAAGGGAAGGAAGGGAGCTGCTCTTACCAGCATGCCAATAATCTGTTGCAAAGGACTGGAGCAGCTCAGAGCCAATTAGTCCCGAAGTTAACCATTTAACTGCTGAAAAACCTCAAGTCTGAGGTACAGACTCTGGGAGAATTAAGGAGAGAACATGTGGGTACCCAGGGCACCAAGCTCACTGAAGATTTCTTCACAGATGCATTTTTTTTTCTTTCCATAAAGCAGCTGACCACCAACACTCTCACACACAAAGGTGGGCCAGCTCTACCCAGAGCTCCTACACGGCACAATTTTAATAAAAGCTGGCTTTATTTCAGGGTCTGTGCCAGCCTGTGAAGGAGCCGTGAAAGTCACCCGCAGGAGCTGCATTTCTGATGGGCATTTTGGGTGGGTACAAATCCCTGCAGCAGGGAGGGCAAAGCCGGGCAGCCCAGCGTGGGGTGGGAAGGGTCAGGGTGCTGCTCTTGGTAGAGGAAACCCTGTGTCACTGCTGTCACTCTGCTGTGCCACCACAGCATCTCCCAGCAATGCTGCTGTGGGGTGGAGTAATACCATGCAGTGGGCCAAGCTCTAAGAAAGGAATGGCATAGTCTGTCTCCCTCTAAATGTATGCACCTCCATCATCCCCGGGCTGTGCCCAAACATAAAGACACATTTTGGACCTCCCTGCACCAGCCGTTTCTCTCTAACCCTTTAGCTGCATTAGAACAAGACTCCCTCTCTTCTCTCCCCACCCCCCACAAAAAAAAAAAATTAAAAAAAAAAATTGTCATGAACTTTTAATGCCTGAGGCAGACCAGCTCATGGCTTGTTGTGCACTGCTGAACAAGCCAGGGAAGAAGATCCACGGGGGGCAAGTCTGAACACGGCCAGGGAGGTACAGACAACCTAGTCCTAATGCAGAGCAACAGTAACATGCTCCTACTTGACCCAGTGGGTCAGTACACCTGGATTTATACATTTTTTTTTTTTTTTTTTAAATTCCATGATTTGGCAGAGACTCTCAGAGATGCCAGGGAGACCAGCAGATTTTGCACAGCACGATGAAGTGCCCTGGAACACCAACAGCAGCCTCCCCACTCCAGCTCATCAGCCTTAGGAAGAAGCAGAAGGCGTTTGTTTGGGAGGGGCTGTACGGGTGCTGCAGGGCTGCTTCCAGGCCAAGCAAGCTCTGCAGTGTATGTGAAAGGTATATTCCTTCACTTCCAGCCTTTCTAACAGATGAAAATGAAGTTAAATCGCCCTCCTCGCCATGGAGAAGGTCCAGTGCATGTGGAGGGTGCCTGCTGCTCCTCTCGAGGGGCTATAGCAAGGCTGGCACCGTAATGCATCTCACTTTTAAGCTCTGGGAAAAATGCTGGCTCCATTAAAGTATAACTTTACATTCAAATTAAAAACACTGTTGAGGGGAGGGGGAAAACGTATTGCTAAGAAAACAGCAGATTACTTAGACATGTGAGCTGTCAGAGCCCTGGCAATACAAGAACTCTCTTGTTCCCGTTGCCTCCCACAGCTGCATTCACTAAATATATCCTGGGCAGAGAACTGCATTTCTCCACCCCTTTCTCAGCCCAATCAGGTTTGCACAAACACCACCAGGCTCCCTTGGGACATGCAGTCAGGCAGCAGCAATGCCCTAGTTACAGGCATTGTGAAGGGACAGGAGAGACTAATAATGTGTGCAACAGGGTGAAATTGGTACATCCCCAGGTCGTCTTGCGACGGGGGCGCATGAGGCTGATCGATATTTAACTGTTAAAAACAAGGTGGTTGGTTCTCAGTAAGAATACACCCCATTTGTGTGTCATAATACGGAAGTTATTCCCATATATTTCAATAGCTTATGGAGAAGAAAAAAAAAAAGAACTGGTGATCTCAGAGCAAATTCAAGGAGAAGAATGGTCATCTCTTTTTTAAAATAAACTCAGCTGATTTAGAAGTGAGCAGTGGTCTTCAGAGCCTCAGGGCCAGGCTGGCCCACTAAGAGCAATCCCAGTTTTACCTTCCATCGAGTCAAGGCTCTGTGGGATATTGTGTGATTGTACATCTGCCACTGGGGGGAAAAAAAACCCCACAACCCACCTATGACTGAATTTCCATAAGGCCAGGGTGCTTCCCCTACCACCTTTATCCTGCTTTCCACATTTCTCCTACTCTCACTTTGCATCTTTTCTTTGCAAGGACACAGATTCTTTGGCCCAGGAAAACGAAGCCTTGGTCCCAACCACAGCCTTGAAACACTGCTGCAATCACAGCAACAAAGAAGAGGAAGAGCTGCCTCTTCTGATATAGTTAATTCTGCAGTGGATCAAATTCTGGCAGAAAAAAATAAATAATAATAAAAAAAAGAATAGAAGAGTCATCTTGGTGGCTTTCCTCTGCTTTCAAGCTGTGAGCCAGCAGGGATTTTGACCCTCCTGCTCCTCGCTTCTTCCTTTCCTCACAGTTCCCTATTTCTTCAACACCTCCAGCTCCTCTAGCAGCAAAGCAATTTTGACAAAATCTGGTCAATTTTTCAAGCTTTCTCATTTTAAGAAGTCAGTGGGAGCAGACTGTATCTTGCAACCAAACCTCACAGGAGGGAGAATTAAATATCTCATGCATGACCTTAATCCGTAGGATTTTGTAGATAGCTTTTTTCCTTGTAATCTCAATACTCGGAGCTTATCAAGCATTCAAATCGTAGCTGTAGCCCGAGAACATTTTGCAACAAAAGGAACCCAAATTCATTTTGATATAATTATGCAGTCATACGAGTCACATGCTTGGGGTGGAATAAATATACGTACTGAGCTTTTGGGAATAACTGGCAGGCTTAAAATGTAAAAAAAAAAAAAACAACCCACAAAAAAACACAAAAACCAAACAAAAAAAACCAAAACCACACCAAACCCAAGAATGAAAGCTATTATGTAAGGGAAAAATAAAAAGACCAGTTTTAGATGTCAAATAGCAGTAAAAGAAAAATGGCATAATGTAAGAAGATACTTTTCATAACTCTTTTTTCTTCCTTTTTTCAATCTGCAAAACATAAAAGAAAGAACCCAGGCTCATACTTAAGCATCCAAGCTCATACTTGAAGTCCATAAAGTAAGGACCTTATTTTCGAAGGGGGTAACATCATTTGAGGTATGAAAAACCTTTGAAATAAGACAAATCATTCACAAAATGGCCACAATGTGTGTCTGTCCCTCCTTCTCCCCCTCCCCCTCCCGAGCTTAATCAAATAGTTGAAAACCAGAAAAGTTAGCAAATGGTGCTGTGGGTTTTGTGTCTTTCCTACACATTCTCTCCTCCTCTGCTTTTCTTGCCTTCTTGAAACAAATTGTCCTCAAAGATTGTTCTAATTTTGTATCTAGAAAATCACCGCTGTTTTAATCAGGGACGTTGCTGTAGGAGTACACCCCGCTGCACCGCTTGTACTGAAAAATGAGCCCTGTTCGCTGGGGGCAGAAGTGGTTTTGCCTGCTCTGATCTCGTGAAATCTGCCAGATCCTATGGATTTCTGAGCACACACAGAAAGACAAGGCTCATCTACGTGCTTTTAAGAAAGAATTACAAAACCTGTAAACCAGGTGCTAAGACCAAGCCCACCCCACGGGAGCGTGAGTTGCCTTCAACAACACACTCCGGTTCTAAAGCAAGCAAAGGCGTAAGAGGCTGGGATGGAAGGTTTCATTCCTCAGACGAGGCAGTGACTCACCCACATTCCTGACTGCTCCAACCAGGGAGGTGAAACTTCCTCCTGACAGACTGGATCCTCCACCTTCTTCTGCGCGGAGCAAATTCCAAGCCAAGGCAAGCCACGGTGGTGGCACGTTGCAGCAGACACAGCACAGGGCCAAATGGATTTCAGAAAGGCATCCTCCTTCCCAAGCCACTGTAGGAGCTTGCCTTCTTGAAAAGATTCAAGAGTTTGGAAGTTCTGCTTTTCACATCTGAAAAGAAAAATGGCTGCTGCTAACAATGGCTTCTGGAGAGCCAAAATTATCTTTTCTTAGATACCAAGGTTTGCTAAAATTGCTAAGTAGCTGACTTTTCTTTTTTTCTTAAACAAGCCAAAGACAGACAAGACAAGTCAAAAAATTTGAGAGAACGGAGAGCCAAGCAATGCCTAAGGTGGATAAGGTGCTGTCTCTCTCCATTGAATTCCCCATATGGGAAAATTCGACCCAGGGATACGGAAACTTACCATCCTAAACACCTCCTCAGTCATTCCCAACATACAAAGCAGACTTCACTGATGAAGGACAAGCACATTCCAGGTGAGAGACAGCACACAGCCAAGCTGCTAAACGTGCCCAGCTCCATCCACCCTTCCTGAGTGGCTCTCTGGGATGCGGGGAGTGCTGTGCAGGTCCCCAGGTGACAGGGGCATCGGCAATGGAGCCACCAGCAGCAGGGATGAGGAGGAGGAGGTGATGGAAAGGTTGGATGTGAAGAAATGGGACCAAAAAAGAGCACAGAAAGCAGAGAACTTTGCTGATTTTCAAGAGAAACTGCAGGAAATCAACATCTTTTAAACTGTAAACCTCAGAGAGGTTGTGGTTAGGGGACAAACGCTGCAGGGTGACAGGGCTACAGGGAGGGCTGCAGGTAGGACTATGCCAGTGCCCAGGGAGAGGTGCCTCAAAGCCAGGATTCGTCTGGAGCACCCCACAAGGAGCGGGGGTGGGTAGGTGGTCCCCTCTGTAGCCACGCCAGGGCTCCGCTGGGTGAGATTCCTTCATCTGTGTGATGAAGGACGCCAGATTATGAGCATTAAATTCCCCTCTGGCTTCATACATCACAAAGCAAAATTCAGGCTGACACTCGGCGTGTTCCACCCTATACTGAGTCTTTCGATTCTCAGGTTTCCAGTGGTAGCCGGACACCCCAAACCCACATGTTCAGTCATTCCTCCTGGGGGGCCAGCTCCCGAGGGCACCCGGAGCCGCCGCAGAAAGCAAACGGCAGCGTTTCCTATCGGGGAGGGCTTGTTTGCTTAGCAGTTACCAGTAGGTTTGGCTGCTGGGGGAGGGAGAGACCTTGACAACGCAGGCTGCTAGGGAGGCACACAAAGCTGTGTTATTAACGGAAGCATCGAGCCCCACGCAAATGAAATAAGCTATTGGGGAGCTGAAGCCATGCTTGAGACATCACAAAAAAATGCCTGTTGCGCTAAAGCTGCTGCCGTACGGGAAGCCTGGCCCCAGCGAGGAGGGAAAGCACGCACACCCCACCCTCTGTGCCGCTGCAGATCTTGCTGGTCGGCATCTGAAATATTTCAGGCGCTTCAGACAACCCTCTGCTGACTGGAGCAGAGACTCGCCCATCGGGACTCCAGAGCTTACATTAAAAAAAATTAATTAAATAAGTAAAAAAAAAATCTGCTTATCAAGTTGCAGGACGACAACTGTCCATCTAGTGTATAAGCTGTAAACAGCAAAAGCAGGGGGTGGTTTTGCTGACATGATTTCTCCCCAGTTCAACACACTGCCTTGATGAAGGGGCTGCTGCCACCACTGCAGCCACAAGCAAACAACACGGGCTGGTTAGAAGAGGTTTCATCGTGCGAAGGGAGAGAAACCACCTCAGGAGATGCCCCTGAAGCATATTACTATAACTGAGCACTTGGGCCGGCTCGCCCTGTTTGGAAAACCCCATTTCCACCAAGGCTGCTGGAGAAAGGCCGGGTTTGTCCCCTGCCTTCGGCGTGAAAACAGGGCTCAAATCCTTCCTCGGGAACAAAGGTGCTTCCCGGGAGCCTGGCACGCTGCCGGATGCCGAGCGCGTAGCCAGGCAACGGCAGCCGGATCGGGGCCTGCGCCTCACCCGTGATGCTCCAGCCTCCACAAACAATTCTTGCCACGTAGACAAGAACCGGTGCAGGGTAATGGAAAATTACTGCAGGCTTCTTTTATTTATTTATTTAATTTTTTTCTTCTTTTTTTCACAACTCCCATATCCTCCACCTCTCTTTTCTCTCCTCTCTTAAAGGGCGAGAACCCCCCGTTGTTGGCGCGGAAAGTTGGTCGGCGGACACCCCCCAGCTTTCCCAGCGCGCGCGCCCCAGGGGAAATTGGGTTTTGGTGTGTTTCCTGCAAGAAGGGCTGCAGTGCGTCACTTAACGTGCCGGAGCATTAATAAAGGCAGATAGCATTTGCATGATATTTCCAACTTTAAAACAAAAAAACAACCAAACCAAAAAAGAATAGGCAAAGCAGAGAGCTAAGCAGCTAAGAGGGTGAGGGAAAAGAGCTGAGCAGCCAGGGGCGGCGGCGAACAAGCCGGCAGCTGCTTTTCCAAACCTGCTTTCGACACAAGCCTCAAACATGGCGACCTGAACGCAGCACGGTTAACGTTAGCAGAGAGACCTGATGCCAAAATCATCCTCTTGCACTTGGCAGGCGCACAGTGTTTTAACAACTGCCTGCAAGGCTGCAGGAAGCAAAAAAAAAAACCCCAAACAACAAAAAACCTTTAAAGAAAGACCAAACTTGCTCTGGCAGTTATTAGACTTTTATCAGGGCAAGAGCAATTTTTTAAAATTGTGGCCATGTTTTCCTCCAGTTTCTAGTGCGAAAGGGAACTTATTCATTAAGACAGCATTGTGCCTACCTAACTTAAAATACCAAGCTAAAGAGCCACACAAATAGCTACAGCTGCACAAAGCAGCTCGTTCAAGCTACTGCGCTTCTGCCGTATGAAAATCAGAGATTTGCAGACTTACCGGGTGGGCAGGGCAACATCTGCCCCACAGGCACTTGGCCACACGAGCTGCCCAGCGAGAGTGTGACAGCACTAGCTGCACAAACAGTGCTCATCACAGGGGTCAAAAATAGCTCCTGGATCCGTTATAGGTTTAATTTCATCCCCCCTCGAGGAGCAGATAACACTGCCTGATCCTCAGGGCACCTAAGGGGAACCAACTGCATCTAACCCATAGGGGAACAAGATGCAAACCTGCTCCTCTTCTAGAACCTCTTTGTGCTCACTGTGTGCAGCTGTGGCTTGTGATGACCCTGCTTTGGCTCAAGGATGCAGCTTGTGGCTTGTGATGGCCCTGCTTAGTTCGTGATGGCCCTGCTTTGACTCAAGGATGCAGCCTGTGGCTTGTGATGGCCCTGCTTGGCTCGTGATGACCCTGCTTTGGCTCAAGGTTGGAACTGTGGCTCGTGATGGCCCTGCTTTGGCTCAAGGATGTAGCTTCTGGCTTATGAGGGCTCTGCTTTGGTTCAAGGATGCAGCTGGTCTTTCTGCGCTCTCTGGAGCTGCCTGCAATTTAAGATGCTGCTTGCCAGAGTGGCTCTAGGTCAGCTCCTGCAGCAACGTGGCTTTTGTTCTTCCCTGTCTTCATGTTTTAACTCATCTTCCCCTGTCTGTTTTTCTCAGCTAAGCTCTGGTTAAAGTCTCATCCCAAATCTTTTCATTTAGTTGTAGCCAGCAAATGAAAATGAAGCCCCTGCCCTGAGTTAGGGGACTTCTTTGTAACAGAAACTCCTTCCCTCCCCTGCCTTAAATAGAAACCTTTGTTGTGCAGCTGCTTTCGTTGCAAGCTCCACAGGGAAAGTCATTACATTTAATAGAGGTTGACCTCATTTTGTAGTCCTCAATATTAGAGCTTATGAGGAGGGAACGTAATTAGAAGCGGTGACTTTTCAACAAAGATATGCAGTACTTGTTGTTGCTACCTCCTTCTTACCTAAGGATTCATTTAATATGGCTTGGAAAGAGTAACTTGAAACAGCTTTTGGCAGATAAGCAAACCCAAGTTAAGTGCAAAGATCCGGTTTCCAAGAAGCCTTTTTACAAGCTGTACAGAGAAACGAAATGAAACCCTTCCACAGCACACAAGGCTTCCTGCAGAGGCTCCCTGGAAGGACCTCAAGCCTGCATTCTGGGTGAAAGCTAATCTCCATCCGAGTCTGGAGTTACATTGAAGACATCCAATGGCGCAGAGGGCCGGTGGCCTTGCATGGACCTGCCCATGTGGCAGCCTCTGCTCCCCCGCGAGGGAATGGCTGGAATTTTCTACCACGTTTCCAAGGCTGGGACAAAGGAAGCAAAAGGGTTTGAGCTCAGTAAACACGCAGGAGGGAGTGGGAGGCGAAGATGCCCCAGCTGTCTTATCTCCTCAGCTGCACTAACACAACCGTTGTCACGGGGTGGGGGGGGAATGGCTAAACACAGCCTCTGCCCGACACTGAATTAATACATTTCCCTGAGCAGGGCAGTGCCTCGCAGCAGGGGATGTGCCACACGGTGCCAGGGGCCTCACCGAGCACGGCTGCTTCGGGGCTTTTTTTCACCTTCATGTGTTTTGAGTTGAAAACATCTGTTCGTAACCTGCTTTTTGTTGTTTTTTTTTCAAGTAACCCCATCGCTTTTCCAAACTGGTGAAGTCCACTTGAAAGGCGTATTTTGAATTAATTTTCCTGGCTCTCGTGGGGCTCCCATCGCTCTCCCATTTCCTCAGCATCCCTTGTGTTTCCTGCTGGCTAGGTGTCACCTCCCTGCTTAAACACTGGTGCATTGCTAAGAGAAACTCTCATTGTGCAAAAAGAACAGTTTCTTCTGAAAAAGCCCCGGGCTCCCTTAAATTTCCCTTTAGATTTTGTGGTTTGAATGAGTGTTTCTGCTTCAGCGAGCCTCAGAACTTCCTGGTTTTTGCACAATTCTCTCCTCTGCAAACAACATCCGAGTTCAGCTCTTCATGAGACTCAGCTTTGGGCTCGGTTTCTTGAAAACTCAAGATAGATGGTGGTGTTCCCAGCTGATGCACTTTCACGGGGTGTTAAACACCAACTCCTCTGTGGTGCTGCCTCTCCTGGGGCTGTGTGCCCAGTGCTGAGCACACCTGCAGACGGGGTTTGTGGCACAACGTGCCTTTCAGCAGGAGAAAAGAGAAGGCAGCTCCTCCAAGAACACAACCAGAAACTCCCTGAAGACCACAGCATGGTGGCTTAAAGCACCCAGCCTTTGTTCCTCCCCCAGGAACAGATTTCCACTCCGTACAGGACAAATGTGTGAGGAAGCCCAGAGTGGGAGACACCAGCCCAGTGCAGCCCCTGAAGACTGAGAGGACACATGGTGACCAGTGTCTCTCCTGCAGTCCCACAGGGACAGAAGGACGTGGCGTAGATAAGACACCTTTAGTCTTGTGCACTGCTCTGCCTCCACCTTCAGCGAGGCCAGGGCTATTCCGGCTCAGCCAGTTTTTCCTCCCTCCTTCAGGTACCTCCTGTACCAGACAAAGAGCGTGTTAATGAGTAACACCCAAAAAATTCCCACCACACCTTAAGCAATTCACCCTGTCCTGACTGGGGAAGCCCTGGACAATGTCCTGAGACTCTGATAAAACCAAGAGCCATTTTGCCACCCGTTCAGTGCAATGAAGTTTAGCCTTTCTGTGTTTATTTTTAGAGCAGCCAGTTATTTTCACAGGGCTTTTCTGTCAGGCTTGGCCTGGTATAAGCTGCCAAATCGGCTCCTCCAGCTCCAGGGCCATCGTTAGCTGGGCTGCTGTGGGATGAAGTGGTGTCAGCACTTCCATTACAGCACTTTTCCCCCCTGCTCCAGCCCTGTTGTAAATGGGACATAAAAATCCCATTCTGGCAGGCGCATGCAAGAGGGAACATGGAAAAGCAGTCACCGCCTTAACCTGATCCTTGCTAAAATTCCCGTGGCTGGGGAGAGAAAGTGGGGAATGGAAATACTATTTTTTTTTTCCCTCCCACACCTAAATGCTGAATTTTCAAGTCCAGCTGTATCACACTCCAGTTACTCATGGGAAATTTTTTATGGTAAATAGAGGAGGGATCCTTCCTCTCCTCTACCTCTTCTGTGAGCCAAACCCTTCGTTAAAAGTTGCCATTGTCAGTCCTACTAAGGAAAGCTACAGTTAATACTCATTTTAATTGGGCACAAATCCATGGGAGTGTTGAATGGGAGAGACGGCTGTCCTTCTCACCACCCTTGGCTGCACATGGCCACCCAGGGTGCTGGGTCAGGGAACTGATTTCGCTGACAACTAAGCAAGAGCTTCCAGCCAGCTCAGATCTGGCCCAAACCACCCGTCAGCAGGAGGTGAAGCCGCTGCTGTGTTGGGAAACAGTGGCCAGGGCGGGTGGAAAGCGGGACTGTTCTTGGCACCGGTGCCTGTGTCTACGGGAGATGTTCGTCGAGCTACAACTTCAGGCTGGTTTTCTAATAACTGGCTTCTCTATCAGCTGCTGCTCAAAGAGAAAGCGGCCCCTTCTCTTGAGGAGATGCTTGTGAGCCAGTGGTCGTCCTCTCAACAAGAAGGATGAATTAATCTGGACTCACACTCAAATCTTTTTCCTTTTTTTCCTCTACTTTCCACCTGGGTCAGTTCCATAAGCATATGGGACAGCGTGCAGAGGAGGTGGGAATAAGGCACTGGGGCAAAGGAGCGTAAGGTGCCTCCTGCCAGCAGCACCAAGGGCTTGGCCTGGTGCATGTTGACACCGAGACAGCCCCATGGGGTCACAGCTCTCGGCTTGGCCGGTTCCCCTCTCTTAAACCAGCGCCCACTGAGTGCACTGTGAAATCAGCAGGAGAAGAGGAAGAACCTAGAGCTTCTTCTGCATTGCCTCAGTGACTGACTAGACAACCATCTAAGGGGGCAGGTGGATACAGAGGAACTATAGGAAGAGGAACTATAGGAGGGATCTTACTAACACTTCCACTCTTACAAAGAAGTTACCCCACTTCTGGTTTCAATATTTATACATTTTCTGACTCCAGCATGTATTTCTCTGTTACCCCAGAAAAGGCAAAGTCTGGAAACGGCTACCAGCGCCAGCCAATGGGAGCTCGTTCGAGTGTGGCAACATCTGCAGCTCCAGACTTGCTGAGGATGTTTAGGAGATGCAGAAGGTAGAGATTTTGTGGAGTCACAAGAGACAGCAGCCACCTCACCTGGGACCCTATGGGAATGCTGTGCTGCAGTGCCTTCTACAACGCTTCGAGCTCTTGTGCCGAATCCAACCACGCTTGGAAGAAGACGTGTACAAGAGCCAAAGAGGAGTTTCTGGATGTCTCTTGAAAACCCCTTCCCCCACCTGACCTCCAGACACTCAAGCTCAGGGTGGGAAGGCTGCGAGAGTGACCATCTGCCATCCCACTTGGCAGCAGCTGCCCACCCAGGCTGCACGTGCATTTTAGCCTGCTAATTAGTGTGCATGTCACCATGGCACCTAATGTCAATTTGGCGTGGGTGTGACGGGGGACACAGGAGAGGAGTTGGGATTGTTGCCATAGTACAGGACACAGATTCGCAGGAAATGCAGCTTTACTTCCTGCTTATGGAGAATCATACCCCAGTTGAGTGCTTTATGCTGTAAATCTGGAGGAATACACTGGAGAATGAATATTCCTTTGCAGGACACTCATCATGCCTGTTTAGCACCCCTGAGAGCCCTTGGAAGGGGGTAACTGGTATTTTGTTTGATGTCCTCCATTGCAAGGTCATTAGAAGATGGGGAGGTCCCTCAGCAGGCTGGGTCGAACACTGACATCCCAGCCTTATCCCCGTGCCCTACTGGTAGCGTGGGCTGTGCTGGTAAATACCAGCCCTGGTAGCACCAGGACTTCTCCTCTTCCACTGCAGAACTGTGGTTGTCCCTGTGCCATGAAGTGCAGGGTGGCAGGTCATTTGGCAAAGCGCTGCCGTGACTTGCAGCTGGTTTAAATGTGAGCTCCCCTGGGGAGAATGACACATTGCCCTGGGTAAACATAAACCCTTTCATGAAGAAATGAATGTAAATACCAAAGGTAGGTGAGAGATTAAAGCAGTTCTGGGAGGACACTGGATTTTGCGGGGACTCTGACTTCACCTCCAATGCTGTGGTTTGGCTCAGTGCTGGAATTTACTCTTGTTAAATATGTACCTAATGAGACCACTGACCTGCCAGGAGAGTTACATCAATTTTCAGACCTGTTGTTCCATCTTGTGTTAAAACTGCCATTAAAGCAAAAGGCATGGTGCTGCCCGACACGTGTCTGGAGCCCAGTCTACCATGAGATGTGTGGTGTCTTCTCACCATCCCATCTGTGTGCCTAAATTCAGGTCTTGCACATGCAACTTTGGAAACTGGTGGACCTCTTTGGAGAGGGGTTTGCCAGGATCTGGTTGATATATGGTACAGTGGCCCCATTCCCATCTTCTCGGTGGGTCTAGGGCTGCTCTAGGGTCTGGGACAGCCCCAAGACTCATATCTGCTGCTGGCTGAGGGAGATTTGCAGAGGCAGGTCCCCAGCTCAGTCCTGTTGTAACCCCGAAATGCTGAGGTCCTCCGTGTGCCTCATGGAAGTAACTATGAAATACAGAGAGATTAAATCAGTCCTGAAGTGCCATTCCCAGGAACTTTGTGACCCAAGCTTGGAGGTGAATATGGCTTTCCGAGGCCAAGAAACAAAACAAACCCTATGGTTTTCCCCATCTCTTCATAAGACTGAAACCTAAGTTGTGGCTCCATAGGTATGTACCACAGCATTTCTTCTTTAAACACAGAAATATTCTATCAGTGACTAAAACCATTTCAGCAGTCAGGGGTGAGCTGACTCCAAAGGCTGTGGCAATTACGAGTTCCACAGTCATTTTGATTGCATAATTTCCTGCTGTGTAAGAATATCCCAACTGGGAAGAAACAAACAAAAAAAAAGAAATAAGGAAAAATGTTCCGTGTTCTTAGTCAAATTGATACCAACAGTCTTAAATCCCTCCTTTTCAGAGCTGAAGATAAAGCCCTTGCAAAAGAGTAAAAAGAATGTCTGTCTGTCCATGCTTTCTGTCTGGACCCAACCACAATAATGCATAGACATCTACATACCTACCTATATATATATATGTATTCAGACTTAAAATCCAGCCAAAACTAACACAGCATGCAAAACAGAAACATGTGTTTGCCACACACTGCTTTGTCCATAGCAGTAAATTGGAAAGTAATTCTCACTTGTGAGTTAAGGCATTCCTGTTGCAAAGGAAAAAAAAAAAAAAAAAGAGAGAAAAAAAAAAGAAGAATATAAACAAAAGAAAAAAGAAAAAAGGTAGTGATTAGGAAGGTGTTTGGAAGGGCTGCTAATGTGCCATACTTGCTCAGTGTGTGTTAACAGCCAGGAGAATTAAACTACATTTGATATTCAAATGGACAGGATGAAATGAAGCGCAAAATAAGAGAGAAAATATAACTCCTACAGATCCGTTTAGGGATCCCAGCAGACAAGAAGCAGGAAAGACTTATTTTCACAGAATCACGGAATTGTTAGAGCTGGAAGGGACCTCTGGAGATCATCTTGTCCAACTCCCCTGCTAAGGCAGCATTGCCCAGAGCACATCACTCAGAGCTGCATCCAGGCAGGGCTTGAAGGTCTCCTGAGAAGGCGACTCCACACCCTCCCTGGGCAGCCTCTGCCAGGGCTCTGCCACCCTCACCACAAAGAAGTTTTTCTTCATATTTGAATGGAACTTCCTGTGTTCCAGCTTGTACCCATTGCCCCTCGTCCTGTCACTTGGAACCACTAAGAAGAGTCTGGCTCCACCATCCTCCTTCATCCCACCCTTCAGATACTAATAAGCATTTAAGAAGGTCTCCCCTCAGCCTTCTTTTCTCCAGGCTAAAGACTCCCAGCTCTCTCAGCCTATTTTACCACCCAGCAGGAATAGCGGGGGGGTCCTCCAGGGGCTGCTAAATCAAGCCTTGAATTACCCCAAT
>VXBJ01003379.1:756804-782954 GCA_013400055.1 Nycticryphes semicollaris | reverse complement strand
GGAAATTATAAGGGAAATATTCTCACCTACTGATCTCTAAGGGATGTGAAAAGTGTGCTCTCGCCTCCCAGTTCTCCAAAAAAACCCCCTAAGTTGTTGCATTTAAACGGGAATGAAAACATACTTTACATGGAAGCTTGTTTTAGCATGAGATTTATAGAGCATTACTATATATATATATATATATATAAATATAAAACTGAAATCACTGCAGTTAAATGGCCTGTGAAACTCTTGCAAACATCTGAGCAAACACACCAGGAACAAGATGGTGAGCAAAGCTGTTCCCCTGAGGGTTTCTCAGCCTGGAGCAAGCGGTGGTTCCCCAGCCCTTGGTGCAGAGAGAGCTCCCTCTCCTGTTGAAAATCACCTTCAGCCCCTGGCCTCCCTCGGGAGACTTGTTGCCACTCCCCAGCGTTTCTGGGGAACAGGCCAAGTAGGAGGTTGAGAAGCTATCAACAGAAAATTTTAAATGGTTATAGATGCACTGCACTGAGAATTTACATCCTTTATCCTTTGCAGTGGCTTTACAAAACAAAAGGTAATTTTTTTTTTGATATTTTTTTTTCCCTGCTGTAGCAAAAATTATCCCTGTCAGTGGAAATCATCCAGCACGCAAACAATTCGTTGGGGTGTCTGTCACTCCACTAAAAAAACCCAATACTCTCCCCACCCCCCTCCCCAAACTGGAATAATGTTACTGTCTGCTGGAAGGGATTGGTAATTGGACAGTTTTCAGGAGGTCCTGCCTGCAGACGACGCTGTGCTGTGCCAAGGCACCAGGTTTGCATCTCAGAACGCAGCAGCTGAGTCTGGGAGGACTTTCTGGGAGCATCAGGTGGCCACCACATCCCGTCTCATCCAGAGCTCGCCCTGTGTAGGCACATCTCCTATAAATAGGGTAAACACTCGGAATAGGTAGCAAAGCCAGCAGGCTTTTCAGAAGGGTTTGAGAAATAATTGAGCCTGTGCTGAACGGCTGTATTATACCACGTACCAACCCGCACCGGCGATTTCAGCTGACTATTTATACTTCTTTTGAAGACTTGGCTACTTCCCACTTCTTTTCGTTTAACCTGATTTGTAAGGAATAGTCCAGGTTTTCTAAAGTGGAAGGTATTGAGGTAAGAACTATTTAAAAAAAGCTCTATTTTCCAAGCGTCAAAAAAAGAATAATAATAATAAAAAATCTCTCCATCTTGCCAGGATATGGCTGTGGATGTAAACGCAGAGAACAACAACTTCAGGCAGCAACAGAGTTGACTGTAACACAAGGTTTCCACTTCCTATGGACTTAATAAAGAGCCAGTGAGAGTAACTGAATGAGGATGAAACCAAAAATGGTTTATTTTCTGTGTGTATTAGCAAGCCAAGAAGAGGATGCTCCAGGGCAGGACTTGGTGGCAGTCCTCTGCCTCAAGGATGTAGCTCAACCCTCCAGTCCATCTCAGATAGATTTAGGAGCCAGCCTCTGGCAGGCCTGAATTCATAGAATTGTCTGGGTTGGAAGGGATCTTTCAGATCATCAAGTCCAACCATCAACCTAACACTGACAAATGCTCAGGTTTTGAAAGCAATGAAGGTCCCCTTGCTGCGGTGCGGAGCGAGATGTAATCCTCCAGATCCCACCAAGGCTTCTAACCCCGCTCATCTGAACCTCTTCCAAAAAACCCAAAGCTCTCAGCTCCCTCAAAGCCTCTGCTGCACCACTCTGTGACCACAGCTCGCTTGTCCTCTGGGTAAACCCATGCTATGGGAAGTATTTTCCATGCATTTAACAGATGGGTGAGCTGAGACGGAGGATGAAGCACGTCGTTTGGGGCAGGGGTGGAAAGGGAGGTTTGTCTTCCCACTCCTCCACCGTGACCACCCGCTCCATCTGTTAACACTTCAGCACACGATGCCAATCTCCAGCATGATTCCGATTAGTCTGCAAAGTGCTGCTTGTTGATGTTTTGGTTTGATACTTGGAGAGCTCTGCGGAGATATTTAATTAGACAAAATTAATTCCTTTGAGAACAACCTTCTGGCAACACTTTGGATAGTGCTGGGAAGCTTCTGTTGTTCTGACACTTCTTAAAAATTGGCATTAGCCGTTTCCTAACTTATTTTTAAAAGGACAATCAAACCACGTTGTTCCCCAGGTCAAATGATAGCTGTGACTTGCCTGCCATCACTGCTGTCAGAAGATGAGGTGCCAGGCCTTCTCACCAGAAGTCACTGCTGCCAGGCCCTTGCTGTTCTTGCCCTAAAACCCCTCCCTTCATCCTGAGCTGCCAGAGTCCTCTGGCCTCTTTGTTTTCTGTGCCTTTTTTGCCACCTTCACAGCAATTGTGGGGTCTGATGATGACAAGACAGGCATAGTAGGAAGGGGGATTATCAGTGGTGACCTTGCTGGCCAGCCCTGCAACGTGACATCCCCTATAGATGCCCGATGGGGACTGGGAGGTGAAGCAGCAGATGAATGGCTACATCTCTTCATACCTGCCTTCTCCTACCATCAGACAGGGAGTTGGGAGTCTTTAGCCTGGAGAAGAGAAGGCTGAAGAGAGATCTTATTAATGCTTATAAGTATCTCTCAGATGGTGGGACCGTCTGTTGCTCATTCTGCAAACCTCCCACAGATGAGGACACAGAAGGGCAAAGTATGAATATGATTAAACTTTGGGAGCCCCAGAGGTCTGTGTTTGCGGTCATACCCGGGTTGGAGCAGGGAGGGAAATGGGACATGCTAAATGCTCACTTAAATCCCTGAACAACCCCCCTAAGCCCCTTCCCCTCCACACTGTGGCCAACAAGGCCCTGGCTACTTGGGCCCAGTTGCATCATGGAGGAGACCTTTGGTGTCAGTGGCTGGCACAGAAACTGCCCATCCTTCTACCACAGACCACGGACATTCATTTTCTGCCCCAGCTCCCACTCCTCTTCTTCTCCTTCTGAGGTTGCATGGAGGGTTCCAGGCCCCCATGCGGATTTCTCAGCCTTTTTCCTGCCTGAGCTGTCCATCAACCCTCCGTGCAAAATAAAATTCTCCTTTTTGAGGTTTGCCTGGGCATTCGGGCGCTTGCATTTGGGGCAGAGAATTTCAGGGTTTCATTGTATGAAGCGAAGGGTTGAAGCAGCACCAGGAAGGTACAACGTTTAGCCCTCTTCTGGCACAGCCTGAGCAATGCAGCAGTGACAAAGGGATGCGTGGCAAGATGTCCATTTTATTCAGTCTCCTCAGCTCCTTGAATTTACCTGCAAATTAAATTAGGATTTATGTGGATCTTTTAAAAAATAAGACACCCATAAAGTTCCACAGAATCTATCCTTAAACACTTAAATAGGGGGGTGTCTGTGGAGTGCCCTGCAAATGGGATGGTGCCAGGAGTATGCCAGGCATTTGGTATTTAAATATAGCTGTATACACACCCTGGGCCTCCTGAACTGCTGAAAACCTCCTAGCAGGTGATCACAAGCCTTTCTATAATTGAAATGAACTTAATCCTGACCAAAAAAAAAATGTAGCAGCAGCTGCTGTGAAAGCTGTGGCTGCTCTCCAAGCATTTCTTACATTACCCTGGTCTGTATATTAAAGCGAGACTGATTGCTGTGTTGCAGAATCCCGCCACAGAGTGTCTCTTACAAGAAAGCTGCTGTGTTTTAGATTTAAGGGCTTTGTTGTATTTTTCATAAGAACACTTTTCTCTTGTGTGATGATTGCCACGCAAGGATCTGAGCTGCTCAGATATTAATTACTTCGGGACCACAACAATACTCTGAAGTAAAAGGTAAATACGGGTATACTCTCTCTTTCTCATGCAAGCACCACAGCAATACGGATGGGGAGTTGTCTGTACGGTGGTCTGTAGAAGCAGAGCTGTATTTGGAGGTGAAAGAGGTGAGCTGCCAGCCCAGAGGACACATGCAGGACGTGGGGAGGAGGCAGCAGCCAGCCAGAAGAAGATATGAGAAATTACTGTAGCTGCCCTCCTAATTTAACCTTCATGCCACAGATCCCTGCCTGAATCCCAATGTGCTGCGGACCACTGGGGCAAGGAGCAGCTCCTCTTCTAATTCTTGATTTTTCACTGTTGTATCAGAGCTCCTCAGCCAGGGTTTGCTCCTCCGAGTCCTTCCTCCCTCTGCCCTCTCCCTGCCTCCTCTCCTGTCCCTGGATGTCCCTGGGCTCTGTCGGGTGGGACCCAGCATTTGTGCAGCTCCACCAAAGAGTGGCCACCAAGCAGCTTTTCTGGCAGACAGGAATGTCTTCACCTCGAAGCCAAGGAAACCCCACAGCAAACGTCCCCACTGTGTGTCTGGGGAAAGCGGGGGCTCAGCAAGTGTGCACAATGAGTTGTGCAGGGCAGGATCTGACTTCCCACTCCCCCAAAGCCACTGCAGTACCAAGGGGGACCATATCACTTCAGAAAACCCCGTAAGCAGGAGAACAACTGGCAGAGGGAAGACATCTCACCTGGAAAACCACTTGACGAGGAGAGATTTCATCCAATGACCTGGATGAGGGGACGGAGTGTGTTCTCAACAATTTCACTGATGATACCAAACTAGGAGGGCTGGCTAACACTTCTGAAGTCTGTGCCACCATCCAGTGTGACCTGACCAGGCTGTGGAGCTGGGCAGAGAAGAACCTAATGAGGTTCAACAAGGGCAATGTAGGGTCTTGCACCTGGGAAGGAAGAACTCCAGGCACCAGTATAGGTTAGGGGTGGATCTGCTGGGAAGCACTTCTGAGGAGAAGAATCTGGGGGTCCTGTTAGATAGTAAACTATCCATGAGCCAGCAATGTGCCCTTGTCACCAAGAGGGACAATGGAATTCTGGGCTGTGTATAGAAGAGTGTGGCCAGTAGGTCGAGGGAGGTCATTCTCTCCCTCCACTCTGCACTGGTGAGGCCACATCTGGAATACTGTATCCATCCAGTTCTGGGCTCCCCAATTCAAGACAGATAACTACTGGAGAGAGTCCAGTGTAAGGCAACAAAGATGATGGAGGGGTTGGAGCATCTCCCTGAGGAGGAAAGGCTGAGAGATCTGTGACTCTTTAGCCTGGAGAAGAGAAGGCTGAGGGGAGATCTTATTAATGCTTATAAGTATCTGAAGGGTGGGTTGAATGAGGATGGAGCCAGACTCTTCTTAGTGGTTCCCAGTGACAGGATGAGGGGCAATGGGCACAAGATGGAAGATAGGAGAATATGAGGAGAAACTTCTTTCTGGTGAGGGTGGCAGAGCCCTGGCAGAGGCTGCCCAGGGAAGGTGTGGAGTCCCCTTCTCTGGAGACCTTCAAACCCTGCCTGGATGCAGTCCTGAGCGATGTGCTCTGGGCAATCTTGCTTTGGCAGGGGAGTTGGACGAGATGATCTCCAGAGGTCCCTTCCAACTCTGACAATTCCATGATTCCATGATTTGGACCTGGTTGCAAGGTTTTGCACGGGCAAACCATGGGTTTCCTGGTCCCTACCGCACCCTCAGTTTGCAGCGCTGGGCTCACACTGCCAATCTGTTGTGCTGTATCTGTTTGATGGCTTTGACTCCCAGCGTGGAAAACATGAACTCAATCTTATTCAAACTGTTCTTTTGCCCCAAGCTAACCGAGGCACTCACGTTCATTTTTAAAGTGTGACATCTGAGGCTGTTTAAAGGGCAGAACAGAAGATGGTGCTGCCGAGCCAACATATTTTAACAAGAAAACTTCCTGGAGCTGCTGGCTTTTATTTATTTATTTATTTTGACAGCTCCAGTTCCAAAATAATCTTAGTTTAAACTAAAGAGTTGTCAAGGAGGTAAGTTTGAGAAGCACATGAGCTACAGAGAAACATCCCACAGCCCGTTCCCTCATGGAGCAGAGACGCGGTGAAATATTGATGGGCCAGACTCCCTAATTATATCTCCTACTGAGGGGCTAGCTTGAAATCTGGAGCTTTCCTGCTTTCTGTGCGGCGCCGTTGGGATAAAGCCATGGGATCCCTTGCGGAGCTACACGGGCAATTGGGCTGGGAAATGTGTGGCTAATGAACGGGAGTCAGCGAGACAGCTTTGGGGGAGCTAATGAGATGTTCAGTACAAAAACACGCGTCACCTCCAGGTATCATCGGTGCCTCACTCCTGGAGCTTCATCCTCTTCGCCGCCGCCGCCTGGGCAGCCTCGCTCTCTGTTTACTGAAGTCTTCCCCGTGTAGAAACAACAGGAGCAGCAGACAGGAAAAAAAGCACTTTTGATCATCAAACTGGGCAAAACGGTGTCGATACAAGGCTGTGGTTTTTTCTTGTGAAGACTTAACGTTATTCCAAAGGCGAGCGTGCAAAAGTACGGCAAATAATTTCCACCCACAGTGCTGGCAGCTACATGTTTTTCATGGGGAAATTTTAGCTCAAACTGAGAACAGCCATAGGAAGCTGCTTTATTTTTCACTTCCAGGGTACCCTCATGCCTCCACAGTTCATCTGTCTGGAAATTTTGTCAGTTTGGTGGAAAGAAACATCCTAAATTCAGATGCCTCTTCAAAATCTGATTTACTCGGCAGCTGTAAGTGAAGTGGCTGTAAAAGAAGAGGCTGTCTCATGCTATTTCATTTTCTAACTCACATGGTGCCTGTAAATGCAGCTGAGCCTCTAACGCACAGTGATGCTGAGAACAGGGACCACGGTCCACTTTATCCCTTCTGGCAACTCCATACTTGGTGAAGCCCATGTGGGTTATAGGGCTAGAAATCAGAATTCATGCTGCATCTCGGCATATCACCGTGATGACAAAATGAGGTCTGTACCATTAATTCCTCCAGAAAAGGAGGCCACACATACATATGCCCGTGGCAGCGCAGATGATGGCTGCCATCAGCAGTCAGGTGTCTTCACTAGGGGCCTTAACACAATTTTCTTGGTGGAGCCACCGTATCTTCTTGTTTTCACTTTCCTGGCTCCGGAGCAAGAATAATATTTACCTGTTTTACAGGCCACAGTAGAAAGATTAATTAGCTAATGCTTGTCGAGTACTTTGAAGACATAAAGCGACAAATGCATTTAAAGGGCTGCGTTCAGCCGGCCTGAAATCAATAGATTCTTGGCAAAGACACTAGTGACAGGACCTGGATGGTGTGGAAGCACAGAGGGACTTGGATACCCACATCCTGGGCCTGACCCACAGGGGAGGACACGCGTGTCCATGCATGTGCCCCTGGAAATGTGCCCACAGCTGTGTGCAGCCAGATAAAGGGTGTCTTGGTACAGCCTTTCGCTACACGGGTAATAAATTCAACAGCAGCAGCAGCATCTCTCCCAGACAGGGGAAGAGGTTCATCAGACCGTTCATGCCCTGAAGCTGTCTGGGCTTGTGAGGGGTGGGTGGATCACTCCAGGAGCACCGGCTGGCTCACAGTTTTCCCTGCCTCAAGCAGTTTCTCCTTTCCAGGCAGCAGATGCAGCGTGTAGCAGTTGTGAGCCAGCGGTCGTGGGAAAAGTTTCAGTCGGCACAAGAGAAGGAGAGAGAGAGAGTGAATGGTTCGGGCTCCTGGAAAGTAGCTGGAGGAGTGAGAGATACTCAGTGCTAAAACACTGTCCCAGACCTGGGCATCACGTCAGATCTGGTGGCTACGGCTGCAATTCAAGAGTGAGCCAGTCTGCGGCTGCCCGATGTGTAATGTAGAGGCCAGCGGAGACTTCACATGCAAAACGAAAAGCTGTCCATGATTAAACTGACTCATTAACTGAACTCTCCCCTCGGCCACAGGCAAAGTCCCTTCAGGCCAAGGCTGAGGGATCCGAACACAACCCTGTCAGTCATCAGCATCCTGCTGCCTGTGCTGTTCCCACTCAGGAGCTACAGGACGGGGACAGGGTGGCACCTCCCGTGGCAAGGTCCCTGTGAGGTTATAGAGGCAGCCCCTTGCTCTCCTGACTGCCTGCTTGGAGCCTTCCCAGAGGGGAGGGTTAGGGTCCTGACCCTGCAATAACATCTGCTTCGCACCTACCGATTTGCATGTACCCCTTCGTTTGAGAGACACACGACTGATTTACCTGGAAAAACCACACTTTTGGAAGACTCTAGTGCCCGAATTTATGAAAATATTTACTTTATAGCCAGCTATGGTATGTGGGCTTCAAGGTCTCCATGTTTTTGAGTTCTCCAGGTGCAAGGATGAATAGAAGCAAGACTCAGGCACTTGACCCAAGTTGCCAACAGGATTATTTCATACCATGAATGTCACATTCAATATAAATTAGAAAGTTTACTATGAAGTTCTCTGTCTTCCCAGATGGTGGGGGTCCAGAGAACTACTTGCCCTCATACTGGATCCCCAAATCCTTCCTTTTCTCCCAAAGCCATAGCACTTGCAGCGTCCCACATTTGCTGTCCCTTGCTGGGAAGCACAGCTCCCTGCTGAGAGAATGGGCTGGGTATAGTCCTTGTGTATTTTATATCGCTAACATGATCAAAACTGGGTCTTTAGTATTATTAATGCTAATTATTTAGTCTTATCCTATTAAATCTATTTATATTTTAACCCTGGTGTTTTCCTGGTTTTCCCCAATTCCCTTTCCCAGGTGGGGAGAGGTCATCGGGTGATAGAATAATTGTCTATAGGACAATAAATTGTTGTGGGTCTCTCAAAGAATAACACTGTTGAGATACTGGAGCTAAGACTGGAAACGTCTACCATCTGGTACGGCCAAGGACAGGAACTTCATTAACAAGCAAAGGGGAAACTTAATGTTTGCTCTTTATTTTAAAGAGGGAAGTTGGTTGCGGAGATGACTGGATGGACTCTGACCCTGCTGCTTTCCATGCCCTGACAGACAGTGTGCGCAGACCTTGTTCCAGCACTAGGAGCTGGAAGCTTCCCATGAAGAGGGGATGGGTCTCCGAGTGATGGAGAACGTCCCTGCAGCCTTGTGCCCAGAAGAGGACCACAGGCTTGTCCATGAATCCCTGTGGCCTTTATTGGCTCACCGAACTTGGTCTAGGCTTGACACTGGAAAAATCAAGCAACTAATTTCTCAGCTTCCCTCTACTCCACGTTAACACACTGCTGCCTTCCCATCCTTGAGGACATCAGGAGAAGAGCCTGTGTCTGAGAAGAGGCCAGAGAGCTGCACTGCCCTCTTGTTGCTCTGCAGCTTTAAAAGCTCAGGGAGAGTGACCAGCCAGGGGCTGAAACAGCCCCTGTCCATCAGTGTTGTTCTGCACTGCTGAAGTATCGCGGATCAAAATGCAATTCTTTCCTCCTCAAGCAGAAATAGTAAATCAAAGGTTAGAAAAAAATGGTTTTTCTCTGTGGACAAAGATTCGAGGCAGATTCAAAAGGTTCCTGCTCTAGAAATGCAGGAATTAGGAGCAGCGAAGGCCTCAGCGTCTTCCTTCAAGAAATGTTTATCTGGGTCTAGATCCTACATCTTGTAGCAATCAGAAGTCTGGCACTCAGAATACAGAATTTTCTGCAATACCAGCTAATTGCCTTAATTTCCCAGTCTGTATAATTTATCCATTGTGCCTCTATAACTGCATTAATTGGGACACTCACAGGCTTTCATTTATTATTCGTGTCCTGGTAGTTACCAAAGGGATGGGAAGGGGTGCGTGAAGATCAAACACAGACACCGGACACAGAGCCTGGCCCTTGTGCCTGTCACCCAAAACCACTCATCAGGAGCCCACATTGGTTAAATGATACCATCAGTCTTCAGCTATTCCTAGAAAAGCTGCAAGGACATGAAGAGGCAGCGAATCTTACCCAAACCACGACAGCAGTGAGAGTCCACCTCTTCCTAAAGCTGCTGCATTTCTCTTGCCATTTTCTGTGCAGCGGATCATTATGAATTATTAATTACCCAAGCAGGCCCATCAGGTCCATCGCTGACCTGCTGTGTGAGCTGGGCAAAAAAATGGATCTGTCCCCGCTGCACTGACTTGATGTAAATGTAAAATATGTGCACTGAAGAGGCTTGAAGCTTAATATAGGTCTTGCTAAGTGTTCATAAAGGATACTGAAACCCTTAGATTAAGAGGTAGACCAGAGGAGAATGATAGGGTTATAAAATCCATTTCTACAAATAACTCATATTTATATAGTGCCTTTCAACCTAACAGATGCTGAAGCTTTTTTTTTCAGTGTAACACCCTGATATACTGTGATCACTTCACCTACCAGTTCAAGGCAACCTCCTCTGAAGTGAAATGTGGCAGCTGTTTAAAAGCCCCGAGTAGTAGTAACTTTAATAATAGCGAGGCATTTATATGGTCTTACAAGCTTCAAAGAGTTAATTCTCTGCCCCTTCAGGAGGCAGACAAGGTTTATTATTCCCATTTCACAAAGGCAATATAACAAGAGTGGACAAGAGTGGAGAAAATCCGCACTCCCACAGATTTATAAAGCGAAATTCCGTGCATGAGCCTAAAGTGCTTTTAATCCCACATAGAGAAAACATATCAACATGTCTTATTAAAAAAGTCCTCTACTAAAAATATGTGGAGATGTGGAGAGAGCTCTGATCTGGATTCTAACACCTGCCACTTCTGCTGAAAAAATTACATCCTCAAGCACATGTTGACATAGAAACATCGTGGTCCAGAAACGCTTCTGTGCCATGAAACAAATTGGGCGCTCAAAATATATTGCCAAGAATCAGACAATCTGTTTTAAGAGGACCCAAGAGTTACTAAAAACCTCTTGAAATATAGCAGGAGAGAAAGCTGCAGCTACACCACTCTCTGAGGCAGGCTGGCATTGTTCTTCCCCTTCATGCAGCTCCCCGGTCCTTCCCAGCCTTGCATCACGGGGCAATGATGTTTCCAACGAGGAGGAAAATTTCCTTCTGTTATCCCTGAGTGTTCAGCAGCACGGTCCTGAACTTGGGAAAAGGAAGTTACAGAATTGCTTGGATTTAACCTCTTATTTATTGAGAACTGGAGACCTGTCCCCAGGTCATATCACTGTTCCCACGTTGTTTATTGACTGCACCCTGGTGCTGAATGAAATAGGAACTGGAAAGGACACTCTTATCCCTGGGGTCCCAAACCCCATTTTAAGCACTAGCACAGAAGTCTCCAGCTTTCATTCCTCCATCTGTTTCCCACCAAGAATTTGCCCCGTTGCAAATTCCACTCTTATTTGCAGTCTGAACCGAGAAACACCCTCTTCTACACCCCTTTGCTCCCTCACAATCTGATCATCTCACCCAGACAGCATCACCGGCAGCATGAAGTCCCTGCAGCCTCCCTGCAGCCATGGTCAGCTTTTCACTTGGGATTGCAAAGGTGCTTTTGGCCGGGCTACCACTCCCAGCTGCCCACAAGTGGACAAACACTTGTCCTTCCTATAGAGCCAACCTCCGGAGATGCCTTCAGTCACCCTTACAACCTGAGGGATGCTTCTTGGGGCTGGTGGAGGGTGAGCTGTGGTCTCTGTGTCCTGCAGGATCTAGAGCAGAGGGACAGGGAACTGGGAGAGATGAACTGGCTGAGAGAGCTGGGGTTGTTCAGCCTGGAGAAGAGAAGCCTTCAGGGAGACCTTATAGCAGCCTTCCAGTGTCTGAAGGGAGCTACAGGAGAGCTGGAGAGGGACTCTTTGTCAGGGAGTGGAGTGACAGGACAAGGGGTAACATCTTTAAATTGGAAGAGGAGAGATTTAGATTAGATACCAGAAAGAAATTCTTTACTGTGAGGGTGATGGGAAACTGGAACAGGTTGCCCAGGGAAGCTGTGGGTGTCCCATCCCTGAGAGTGTTCAAGGCCAGGCTGGATGGGGCTTTGAGCAGTTTGCTTTAGTGGGAGGTGTTCCTGCCCATGGCAGGGGGGTTGGAACTCGATGATCATTAAGGTCCCTTCCAACTCTAACCGTTCTATGATTCTATGAATGACCTTTGCTGGGCATCCTCAACTCTCCAGCAAAGCGATTTCCATCAAGGGATCACATTTGCTACATAAATCACATCCCATTCATCATCACAACTATCTGGATGTAGCTTTGCCAGCGGGGGTTTAGCTTCTCCCCCTGAAACACCCCTGATGTGCTGCAGAGCAGCTTCACAGGATGAGGGACGTGGGTCAGTACCCCTTCCTGACCTACTCTCCCCCTTCCTCACTTCACAAAAGCTGCTCCCTTTCATCTCTATGGCTTCACTCTCTCCAGAGAAACCTGTGCTTCCACAGTCCCTCTGCTGTGAAAGGATGGCCAGGGATGAAAGGATGTCCTTACCCCTCTCCTCACTCACCCACAGGCAGGTCCTCCGTGCCTGTGAAGCTGGACCATGAGCGGGAAGCCACATCCTAGAGCAGCACATTATGAAGAGCTGTTGCAGTCCCCTGGCACACACAGTGTAGCCTAAATTCCTAGCCCAGGGCTCACACTCATTAAGGCACAGAAATAAGGAGGTCTAGCTCTGGTGTGCAGATATAAAATGTGGGTGTTCCTGACATTGTGAAGTCCGAAACCAAAAGCAAAATAATTTCTTACTGCTGTGGCACCGAGCTCACAGCAGAGATTTTTCACTTTCTCCGATTTTGGAATAATTCATTTCACTTTGAGGTGTTTCCCTACCACGCAGTCAAACACACTGGCAAGAGTCTAGATGATGGCCCAGGGGAGAAATCTCCTTGATGTGTTTGGTGCCTTACGAGGTAGCACAGATGGTCATTGAGGAGATCCAGCGACTTTGCAAACTTGGCAAACTTGATGCCAGGGAACAGGTCACTCTGCGGCTGTGCACGGTCATAGCTGGCTGCCTGTCATCTCCATCTCATGCCACAGCCCACAGGAGGAAACACCTCAGCTCTGCCGAGTGCCACGGTGGTGATGCCAGTTCCTTAGGATCATTACGGGTGCCGTGCTCGCCCTGCTTTCTCTTTGCTCTGAGAGGTCTGAGCTCTGCGGGCTGCCCTGGAGTTTGCTTTCGACCCCAACTAATAAACGTAACAAAGTGTGTGCTCTGGAGGGTCTGACTGATGACATTGGTTGGTTTTGCAGGGTGACAGGGAGATTTACAAGCTTAGGATAGCTTAGAGGTCCTTATCTACAGCTCACAAGCTGAAGACCAGACCTAAACACCCATATGTTTGGACTCAGAGGCAGAGCGAGTAAAGAAAATGTTTAAATACGTCTCCATTCCCTCGATTCCCTGCCTGTGGGATTAGGAGGTGGGAGAGTGAGGATGGAGTTGCCTCTCTCTCCTCTGCCCAGGGCTCTGGGGAATCCCCGAATCCACACCACGGCTGGGAAGTCACGATTTTTCCTGCGGAGAAAGGCACGACATGGCCCTTGTTGGCTGCAATGAAAGGACAGAGTGAAGCCTTGATCATCCCAGCCACAGGTTATGGAGCACAAGGTGCTCCCAGTCTTCAACTGGTGTAAGCCAGCAGAACCACCCTCAATTACACCACCCGAGAAGAAGGCTTTTTCCATTAAATAAATCCCACAGCTCTTTCTTTCTTTTTTTCCCCCCTTTCCCTCTTTAACTCTGAAAGAATCCCACTTTATCTGTAGGGAGCTTTTCCTGAACAGAAAAACCCCACCAGGCTTGACCCTGACCTTTCCAAATGGAAATATGATGTAGTGAGAATTGCGACCTGAGAGTCCACTAGCATCTTCGGTTCCACTGCTGAAATACAGCAGGTCGTTTCACATTTCTATTATGAGCCTCAGATAATGGGGAAGAAAATTAGGTAATTCCATTTTTGGATTAGTTGGTTTTCTTGTCAGCTGGGAGATGGCGTCTGAGGTATGTGGAGAATGACTGGAGGCATAAGATGAACAGCTGGTCATAGATATTGTTTGGGATGCTATTTCTGCATGACCTGCTCCAGAGATATCAAAAGAGATTGTTTCTGTCTCCCCTGACGTTTTTACCTGTTTTCCATCGCTGACTTCCAAGCAGTTACTCTGCATTTGCCCACGTTTGAGTCAGTAGGGACTCAGGGCCATTGTTTAAAGATGGTCTTGAACCTTACCTGAGCTTTTAAATGATTGAAAAGGAGTTGTGTGTGGAGAGATGAAAATTAAAGTACACCAGGGAACCTAGCAGCAATAGCAAGATGTGCAGAAGAGGGAGCCTCGCCAGAGCTGACAGGTATCTGCTTATGAGTAGAATTAGAAACTCTAGTTCAAAGTCTCCAAATTGCCCTGTGAAAGCAGATCCTCCTCATCACAGCGACTGACTGACTTCTACATGCGGGTGTGTATGAAGAGAGTTTGCAGAATCAAGAGCAGTGTTAGTAAGAAAGAGAAGAAAAAGCACCCAAAAGATCACCACATGAAACATCAATGAGCGCAGCGAGAAACGACCAGGTACTAGACAATCTTTAATCTAGAGAAAAAAGACACAAAAACAATATCTAGAAGGTAAAGCCTGATCAAATTTAACAATAAGTTATTTAAACCAACCAAACAAAAAAGCAATATGTGTGATTAATGAAGCAAAATATTTGATTTCCTGTCTCCTGGGGTCTTTAACTCCCGATGTTCTGGACGAGCTGCTTCTGTGATGCCCATGAGCATGCTCAACTGGGGACTGAAAGGAGAGAATTTGATGCTCTCGTGCTTCTTTCTGATCTTAAAAATCTGTGAGCTTGTTTGGATTTCACAAAGCATTTGATATCATATCATAAAATTTAGCTCTTTGGATGATCTGAATGCAATAGTCCATGGACCGAATCACAGCTGAGCAGCTGCAAACAAAGAGGAATACTAAACAGGGAGTTATTGTGTTATAGAATTATGTTTATTAGGGCATCACAGAGATCAGGTCTTTGGTCTTTTTTTGACATTTTTATTGATGACTCCAAAGGCGGATTGAACAAAAGGATGACAGGCATTCACAAAAGTGACATGAAGTTGAAAGGCATCACAAACGCCAGGGAAACCAGAGAGATAATGCAAAGGAATCTGGATAGATTGGAAACTCAGAGTGAAAATATCTCAGTGCAATGAATGTCAATGCTGGGCAGATTGGAAGTCTCGTATCTGCTGATGCCTGTAGGCTTTAAAGGTGATGCTCATTAAGATCGTGCCATGGGGGGAAAAAACCTAAAAAGTGCAGCGTATGGGGAGATGCTCCATCTGAAGCCCTAGAGATATGTCATACAACAAGCCGGAAGGAAAACAGCAGAGGATCCTTTAGCGTTTTTGGCAGGAAAGCCATTTCTTAAACAGGACTCCCAAGAATCTTCTATAATAAAACTCGATGTATCATTTCCGTTCACTGAGCTAGTGTCATGTCTGCAAACCGCACAAGGCTTTGTCTCCTCAATGCATTAATTTCCATCCAAATGCCCAGGCAGAACCTCTATTAGCAACCTCTGTTGACAGCAGTGGATTATTCAAGGAAGCGTAACTAACTCTCTCTTATTTCTCTCAAATCTACACTCACTCCTCTGCTGGCAGATGAAAATTCACAAGTGAAAATGTCTCTTGTCTTCCCTTTGGTTTAAATATTTGGGGCTGGGTTTGAGTTTACAATCTCTCTTCAGGGAGGGCTTCTAGAAAACCCACACAGGGTTTAGGACTCAGAATCTGCTGTGGCGTGCAGCCAGTCTGCAGTTCCTTGAACCCGTTGCCCAGCACCTCTTGGCTGGAGGAGAATGGGACTATGAGAATAGGACATGGCACGCTGCAGCATCCCTCCCTTAGAAAAGCCTACACCAGCAGCCAGAGAAGGAGGTTCTGGAGGAATGGAGCAGGGCAGCCAAGGAACTGGAGCAAGGAAACCCAACACCAGACTGCCTTAGGTGGCCCCAGAGCACACAATGATGTTAAGGGATATGTATTAGGTGGGAGTGGAAGAATAATCTTTGCCTGTAGGTCCACTCCACCCTGTCTGGCATCAGCTGATGCCCAGCAGCCTGTGGAGCAAGTGTCTGCATGATACTATTTTTCTGTGTCCAAGAAGCACTTCCCAATTTACCACTCACCTCGCTCAGCCAAAAGCAATAGGTACAAAGCATATGGAGCACACCATGCCCTTCCACCTTACTCCATCGCCCTTCACTGCTCCTGAGCGTGGCTTTATCTCTCTGCAAAATAAAGGTCGTTATGGCATTGAGCAGGTCATTAAGGCCTTGATGAAATGCTTTGAAGTACACTGTAGAAGTAGACATTATTACCCACTGCCCAGGGATTTGGAAAAGGTTTAGTTTGATAAAAAGGCTGCATTCTGCTGGCAGGAAGCATGACATAAAGTGGAAATTTTTCCAAGCTGAATTCAAATGAGTTGATTTTTCTGTCAGTCCTTCTTCTAGAGAATGGGTGTGCTGTTTCCTGGGCTGCGTGAGGTTTACTGCTCTAACAAGGTTCACCCTCCCAGTAGGAATCCACTGGTAGAGCTGTACTCAAAGTTTAGAACTGAAGTTTCAAGGGGCTTGATTTGAGATGAAGTCTATGGTGCACTGGAAGACAGTAAGATCATCTGGCTCAGGAGAAGTGCTTGCAGGGGTCTGGGTTCTCAGGATTTAGAGGCGCTGCAGATTTGACAGGGGACAGGAGGTGGAATAGAGGTGAGATTGCCAAATCCTCATGGCTAGGACCACGGTGAATTACCCTCCTTAGGGAGGGTTGTATGCTATGCCTGGCTCCAAACAGTGCTATTAGACTCCTATCTTCCTAAACACTACATTCTTTCCCAGGAGTTTGGATTGGGGAAAGAAAATGGGGAGAAACAGGGTAGACCAGACATCTTTCATCTCAACTGCAATAAAGCCATTAGCATCCCACAGGTGAGGCAGGGTTTGTGGCACTGTGCTGATAACAGCAGTGACAGCTCATATTTAGTGCCAGGCAAATTCTATACAGCCAGCCTTATTTGAAGTGTTTCCTTCCAAAAATCATCAGCTGTATTTGGGGTGATGCTGGAAATATTTTAAATGGTGTTTCAGGCAGCAAAAACAAGAGATGGGTAGAAATAGCAACTCACAAAGGCTGGCTTAAGTGACAATTTGTGTAGTGGGAAACGACATTTATTTAGTTGATTTAAAGGTGCTTTGTAAAGGAAACATATTTTACACCTACTCCTCATGTGTAACAGAGGCTTAAAAATTTAGTTGAAAAAATGTGTTTGTTACTTGAGAACTAGCAAGATAATTTCCCTTTCTGCTTCGTTTCTTAAGCAGAGTGGAAAGTAGATGTGAGGGGTTTTTTAAAGTGATGAGATGCCTGAATCTTCTGAACATCTAGATTCTTACCCCCGGTGTCTTTCTGATAGTTGAATTAAACAGATGATAACAAGCAATAGTGAGTTTCCTGCAATTTAAGAAATAATCCTGCCTTTCCTGATTCCTTATCTTTCATCTTTTGATCTAGTAAGGTCATAATCCTACTATTTCTCCACTCATCCTTAGAGACCTTCCAGCCAGACAAAGATAAGATTTCATTTTTCCAAAGGAAAAACGGAGAAATTCCTCTCTGGAAATCACAGCAAAAGCAACCAAACAAAACCTCCACTAACAAACCACAGCATTTGGCCCTTTTTGGAAGCAACAAACTGTAGCAAGAGCTCGTGGACTTTCCCCTGTCAGAACACCTTTTGGGGTGTCCTCCTCCTGGAGGCCTTGCCATGAAACAGTCTTGGCTCTGGGTCACATGGGGGATTCAGAAGCCCAGCTAGAGATGTTAACAGAGGTTTCCCTTCCTTTTCCAGAGAGTAGGTGCCACTCACATGTCTGTAACCCTCTGACCTGTAAGGAGATGCCACAAGGGTTTAATCTCACAGCTTCAAGGGAGCTTCTCCACCTGGAGAGGTGTCCTGCATTTCGGTCACAACAACCCCATGCAGCGCTACAGGCTGGGGGAGGAGTGGCTGGAAAGCTGCTCAGCAGAAAAGGACCTGGGGTTGTTGGTGGACAGACGATTTCACATGAGCCAGCAGTGTGCCCAGGTAGCCAAGAAGGCCAACAGCATCCTGGCTTGTATCAGGAATAGTGTGGCCAGCAGGAGCAGGGAAGTGATGGTGCCTCTGTACCAGGCTCTGGTGAGGCCTCACCTCGAGTACTGTGTTCAGTTCTGGGCCCCTCACTACAAGAAGGACATTGAGGTGCTGGAGTGTGTCCAGAGGAGAGCCACCAGGTGATGGGTCTAGAGAACAAGTCCTATTGAGGAGAGGCTGAGGGAACTGGGTATGTTTAGACTGGAAAAGAGGAAGCTGAGGGGAGACCTCATTGCCCTCTACCACTACCTGAAAGGAAACTGTAGAGAGGTGGGTGTTGGCCTCTTCTCCCAAGTGACCAGAGGAAATGGTCTGAAGTTGCGGTGGGGGAGGTTTAGAATAGATATAAGGAAGAATTATGTTACTGAAAGAGTGGTCAGGCATTGGAACAACCTGCCCAGGGAGGCTGTGGACTCACCATCCCTGGAGGTATTTAAGACATTTGTAAGATGTGGCACTTCAGGGCACGCTCTAATGGCTGAGATTGTAGGGAGTGGGTTGTGGTTTTATGTATGGTTGGACTTGGTGATCACAGAGGTCTTTATCAACCTTAACAATTCTGTGATTCTGTATTCGAGGCAACTCAGGATCAGTGTCATTCCAGGGGACAGGCTAGTGCTGGGATGACAGTTACAGGCGTTGCTCCGTTAAACCAGAATTAAAGTCTGCTGCTGGTTAATGAGGAATGTTTCAGTAGAGCCAGGAGGTGGTTTGTGTCATCCCTGTTCCATTGGGTGTTAGGATTCCTGTGAAATACAGGCAGATGTTGGGCCAGGCATGTATCTCTCAATAACTAGCTCCTCCGTAGCACTTTGATGTGGTACATGCTTTACAGAAGGATTAGGGCGGCGTGGGGAGGGTGCACAACCTCACCAAAGCCACCATCAGGGTGAGATGTTTCACCACGGGATGGACAGGGAGGTCACAGAGCAACTCCGTGAGCTTCAGGCTTTCTGGAGAGCAGCCTCACACCCCAGAGTGATGTCTGCCTGACAAATGGTGTGCAAACACCCCAGAGTTGCTTTCAAAGTGGCAATGACCACGATGTGTTAGTTTGGCATCCTGGAAGGGCTCAGGTGGCTTCCCTGCTTCTTATACCTGTGCAGGACTTTTAAGACATAGGTGAGCAGGTACTGATGGATGAGAAATAGTATTACACACAGGTGTATCTCCTTTGACCTGAGACTTGTGTCTCTTGTGATGACAAAATAAGTGCCATGTCTGTGGGCGATGACAGTTCAGCTGGAACAGGAGATAGTATCAACAGGGGTTAAAATCCAATTTTCCTTTTTTTCACATCCAGGCCACTTGTAATTCTGGATGGAGTCCTGCTACTTGGCAGTCACTTTAACATCATCAATAAACCTCCAAAGCCATCTGAGGCTGCAAGATTAGCAGCTACCACCCCCATGAGTTTTTTTTTTGCAGCTGAGATGAAGAAAAACACTCTAAGGACACAATCTACACATTATCTTAATAAATAAATAAAGAAATAAATAAAAATTTACTTGAATTATTTGTTGGCTTCCTCCAGGTTGCACTTCAGCAGGCCAGCCAGGACGTGCTGCCTGAATAGGCAGCGAAGCAGCGGGAGGCAAAGCCATAATCGGCTTTTACGTTCTTTGATTATTGTTATCCAAACTAAACAAAGATTTGTGGTTTACTGGTGTCCTTCCTTCCCCTGCTTTTTTTTTTCTTTCTTTTTTTTTTTCCAGATTAACTGCTACCCTGTGACACTGTGTATATTAGCGATATTGTAGGAACCTGCTCAAGAGAGAATCTCTGCACCCCAGCTTAACGACTGCACCAACCTTTGCTCAAAAGAAATCTGCTGCTTCCCATAGACTTAAATTGCAAGACTTTTGCGGAAATAAGTGTCTGTAAAAAGCCATAAATGCTTTACAGGGTTATAGGAATAAGAGTCTAATACAATGTGCTAACAACCCCAGGTACCAGTATAGGTTGGGAACTGACTTGTTGGAGAGCAGTGTAGGGGAGAGGGACCTGGAGAGCAGGATGACCATGAGCCAGCACTTGTGGCCNACACAAGAGGTTCCACTTAAATATGAGGAAAAACTTCTTCAAGGTGAGTGTGATGGAACATTGGAACGGGCTGCCCAGAGAGGTTGTGGAGTCTCCTTCTCTGGAGACATTCAAAACCCACCTGGACGTGTTCCTGTGTGACCAGATCCAGGTGTTCCTGCTCTGGCAGGGGGATTGGACTAGATGATCTTTCAAGGTCCCTTCCAATCCCTGATATTCTGTGATTCTGTAAACTAGGAATGTGCGAAGGAGTCGGACTCATCCAAGTATGTCTGAAGCTGCTGCTTGCTCTACATCACTGGGCTCTAATTAGCACTAGGACTTCACAGCAGCCCCCGGACCGCTTGTGATAGATGAGGCATTGCAGTTTTACTGGTGGAGGTTATCCATCAGTAGTCACTGGAAGAATGGTTAATCCTTGCAATTACCATGCGCTCTCTTGTCTGACATCCAAGCTCAAAGACTCTCTGATCGAGACCTGGTCGCTCCTTGAATTTATATCTCTGTGAGTAGCCTGGGGCTATAGTTTGGAGATGTCAGAGGTGTGCTTATGTAGCGCTGATCCCTTACACGTTTAACTTTATTTCCTTCCTTCCCAGAACTCTGGTCTTTCTCCAGAAAGTGTGTTACTTCTGCACAAAATCCTTGGGAAGGTGGTTTGCCTCATTTTGTATACATTTCATTTCTCACACAGAACCACGTGTTCATTCCCGCAAATCCAGCTTGCCTAAATCCGACAACCGAGCCAGCTTCAACTCCTTTGCTTATTTCTTCTCTGCACAATTTCTTGCAAATTCTCCCTTACTCTGAGAGCTAAAAATACATCTGGGTGCTGCCTGGAGGCCATCAGAGAGCACAAAGGGAAGGGCAGCCCGAGCTTCATATGCATTGCTAAGCAAGGCATGAAGAACCTTCCCCACAAATGAGGATGCTCTCGTAACAGGCATCCATAAATACAGAAATCTGCCGTTCCCAGAAGCAATTGCACACAGAAACACTCTCCCTCCTTCTACTTAGCCAGCACCAGACTTTTCCACAGCAAGTGCAATTGCTGGTGAGAGCTCAAACTCATAATGATACCGAACAGGTGTAAACTGGAAGAACAGCTCTGCGGGGAGAAAAGCCACACCAGCTCCCACCCCGGCAATCAGCAAAGCCTTCTCCTCCAGATTCGTGTTTGCATCAGGAGAGAAAAGCGAGCTCTCGTCAGAAAGGAAACCAAACTCTTTCTGCATTTTTCACCAACTGCAAATTTCCTCTCGGCCTCTCAAAATCTTGTTCTTCTACCAAAGCTCTCGGGAGCACAGTCTTTCACAGCAACCACTGCTCAGGGGGAGATGATACCAAGATATAGTTTTCTTGTTATCCAAGTGGGACTTTGTTCCATATGCATGGAAAACATGACTTACTAGGTAAAATCTAACCCCCACAAATTAGCTCAGATCCCCAAAAGATGACTACTCAGATAAAATGTTTATTATAGGAGGGCTGGTGAACTCCCCTAGCTCTTATTTGTTACTGCTCTGTTGAGAACAAACCACATGATGTCATTGAAGAACAGAGTTGCGAAATCCCACATTCCAGACCAGGAACCAGGAATGATTCCCAAATTAGGCAAATGACATGTGAAATTATCAGTAAAACATCTACGAGGAAAAAAATTAAACACACACACAAAGCCCCCAAACAAACCAAACCAAAACACCCCCCCCTGAAGCCACAGGAAACAAATTATGTTCTCCAAAATGGTCACATTAATGACTCTTCACCTCAAATACATTTACTCAAAAAGTTCTCAGTATCTTGAGAATATGGAGCTAGGATTGCAATGTTAATTTAAACTTTGGGAGCAATATTTACATAGTATTTATACAGCAACAATCTGCAAATATTTCCTTTGGATACTGCTGTTTGGCACAGATTTTGGATATCTTGCTCCCCACTTTCATGGCATTTTTAGGGGTGAGACTGTACAAAAAGCTTCCGATATTCTCCCACTCCAAGAGCCTATTTACTTGTTTGAATGTTAATATGAAGAGCAAGTATAGTGTTATTCTGAAAGCTGAGTCTTTGAACGGCTGGAATTTATTGCAGGGTTGAAAACCTGGAAGATCCTACTCCATGACCACTGCTGAGATGAGGGCCATTTTCCCCCTCCATTATGGTTTTGGGATTCCTTTCCATATGGCATTTCTGGAGGTTGGCTTTGTATTTGCCCTTTTGGGGTAAAATTTCCCTCCTCTGGCTTCAAAGGAAGTTAAGACAGCAAGGACAGCAGGGTTAGCTTATGTTGTCTAACGTTAGCAGAGATGATGGAAGTCCTCAGGAGATACACTGCCTCCTGCAGCTTTATGCCTCATTCTCAAGCAAGTTCAACCATTTTCCACTGGTTCAGCCATTTTAACATATGAAAGGGAAGAGACAACGCTAAATACCTTGTATAGTTCAGAAAAAAAAGAAAAAAAAAAGGATCAGATCAGAGCTGGGATATTATTTTCTAAAGAATCAGTCACTTGAGATTTCTATTGAACAGATGGGAACAGAGCCCAGTCTGGCCTAATTAAAGATAAAAAACAAATTAAATTGTAATCGAGCAGTTCCTCAGCATCCTGCATGATGTGGTGGAATATAACATCCCCTTGCACTGCAGAATGGAGACACCATGGAACAAACCTAGGTCCTCCAGGCCACAAGTACAACATTTAAAGGCAGCCACAGAAGAAGGCAACCCTTTGCCAAAAGGAGCAGCAGAAGCACTGGGTGCTACACATCCACCCTATGTTGTCCCCATGAAAGGGACATTCTCTACAGATCACTCGGTGAGCCACAGGACTGATGTGGCAGAGTTGCCAGCCAGCGGCTCCACTCCATCTCCTCACAGGTCACAGACACCTCCAGGCACAAGCTCAACTCCTCAAAGCAGGACAGAGTTTGATGGAAGTCTCCTTTAAGCCAAGAGGAAGATTCCTCTTTCTTTCAGAGAGCTTCAGAGGTGGCTCCAAGCTCCCTTGAATTATAATCTCAGCACCAGCTTCCTGAAATGCTCTGCAGTTGGTCACAGCTGCATTTCTTTGACATCTTCACAGAATCACAGAATGATATGGGGTTGGAAGGAACCTTTGGAGATCACCTAGTCCACCCCCCCTGCCAGAGCAGGTCCACCTAGAGTAGGTTGCAGAGGAACATGTCCAGGAGGATTTTGAATGTCTCCAGAGACAGAGATATCTGTTGGTCTCCATCTTCTAGTGATGCAGGGTTCACGCAAGAGTTATGGATGATGGGGCCCTTCCACTTTGAAGGTTCAATTTCCAAACAGAGTCAATACCTCTACCCCAACATGTGTCTAGATGTTGCTGATCAGAACCTAACTGAATGCATGTAATGCAATAGAAAGCATCCAAATCGTTAGCCACCACCACAGAGCGGCTGGTTAAACCTAATTATGTTCAGACTTGGGCAGAAGGCAGGATAAATAAGATCCTTAGAAGGCAGGGGGCAGAGCAAGGGTACAACCGGAATTAACTACACTTTGCACATGGATCACACCTTCCTTTTCTTCCTTCTGCTGTGCAGCTTCTCACCTGAGCACCAAAAATCCCAACAGCACGAGCCTGCTTCTTAGGGGGATCAGAAACAAGCCAGAAGAATCCTGAGCTTTATCATTTCTAGACTGCCTGGAGTATGTTTGACACCACACATGCTGGTACAATTGCACCTTGTCAAATAGAAGAACTCTGTAGTGACAATAAATATTAATTCCCTCTGCTGGCTTTCAGCCTAAATCTTAGTAGACTGAAATATCTGCCACGGGAACATAAAAAAAAAAACCAAAAAAAAAAGCCAAAGTAGTAATAAAAGTCAAACACAAAAAATACCAGATCCAGCATCTACCACTGCCCAGTTTATGCAAGTCAAGTAACAGATGTTTCAGGCTGCGCCGTGCAGAGGAAATTACACTGATACGCTCACACAACACAGCAAACTCTGCTGCAAAGTTGCTGCATATTTATTTCAGGAGTAAGTCTGGCTCTATGAAAAAAATGGATGCGAAATGGAACGACTTGGCTTGCAATGTCTACAAGTGCCCTTTTGCCAACCCAGCGCCGCAGCAGCAATGCCAAGATCAGATCAAAGACTATCGTGGGAAAATTACAGGTCCAGCAGTGCCTTTTTTTCACGCTCGAGAAGGATTTTGTGCTGCCCACCCATCCCGTGTCACCCCACGGCAAAGTTGTCAGTACTCGGCTCTGAGCGAGCTCAGTAGAAATATTTGCCCTTCATCTCGTCTTGCCCAGGGAATACCAAAGGGACTGAAGTAGGGATGAGTGTGGGACATCATCTAGTGTTTGCCCATCACTCCTGTCTAACGGTTGAGCACTGAAGGCAGAATCCCAAGTGGATTCCCTCGGGATTTCCATATGGGAAGATGTGAATATTAGTTTTTGAGGGTGTAGCATGTCTTTGACCAGGTACGTGCCCAGTACCCGGCACCGTGGAGCTTTGATTTCAATACACAAGCAATGGCGAACGGTTGATGTGGGTTTGGACCCTAAGCTCTGCGACCAGCTGGAGGTGTTTGTTGCTTTGGAGGCCCCTTGTTTCCTTCCCCCAGTGGAAAAGCTCTGCGCTGCGAGGGGAATGGCAGGGTACGACCCAGTGAAATCTGATAGAGGCCGAGCTGCAGCTGGCAAACATCTCAGAGCAGGCAGGGCCTGCATCAGGGTCAGTGTTTACAAATAATAAATCATCTGAGCAGCGCTCACACCAATGTTTGGGAAAGAGTCTGCATCACCAATTTGACCTCCTGCCCAGCTGGATATATTTTTTTTTTCCTTTTCTTTTTCCCCTGAAGAGAAATAAACTGGGGCCCCACGTTGGAAACTGGGACACTACGCAAAAGTAAGCAATGAAATAAAGCTGGAACAACAACCAATTCAGACCGTCTAGGGGGCCTTCTGCACATTGTCCACGTCAAAATTTCCCCATCCCAAAGAACTTCCTGCAGAAAAACACAGGATGCTTTTATTCCCGAGTGGGTGGCATTGGATACAGCATCCCAGTTGGCTGGGGCAGCCGATGAGCTGTGCGTTATTTCACCGCCATCTTTCCAACGGGACATTGCCAGAGGGAATACACCTCTGCAATCTTTGTTTTTTCACAGTTTAGTCACACGGTTGTATAGATCATACCCTGCCACGCCAACCCTGAAGTATTAGGTTTAATAGGAAGGAAACCAGCCCACTCTTCTCTCCTTCTTTTCCTTGATTCACTGCAATTTGGTGGCAACACACCCTCCCCTCAGACAGCTGTTTTGGAGGGTTGAAGCTCACGCGAATACAAAATACGGACAGCAAAACCAAGTTGTGTCTTGGCAGTATCCCGCTGTGGGATCCCTTGCATGTTCTCCCTGCCTGGGCTGGCAGATGGCTCTGCTCCACACACCCGGGATGGTTCCCACAACTGCAGCCACGAATTCCATCAATCTTAGGATCTTTAGGATTTTTGGAGATGTGAAATGTCGATAAAGAAATTAACCTGCAAGCCCAGCCTAAGCAGCCAGTGGAAAGGCAACGCAATTTGGCACATTTGATCTAGAAACTGTTGATTTGAACAGCAGTGCTGTGGTGGCCCCACAGCATCGGGAGGCCAGTGCTGTGTTTGGTGGCCGCTTGACCACTGGGCATGGGGGCAGATGCTGCCCGTTGTCACTAAGAGCTGTCGTTTGGCCAAGAAACGCCGGTGGCCCCGGCCAGGGCCCTGAGGAACCCGGGGTGCCCGGCGAGGAGGAGGAGGAGGCGCTGAAGGCCGCGGTACCGGCCGCCCCCCCCTCCACCGGCGGGCCCGGCGGCGGGAGGCGGTGCCTCTCGGGGGCGGGCCGGGCCGGGCCGGGCCGGGCCGGAGCTGCCTTCCGGGGCTCGGCACGGCGGCGGCTGAAGCCGGGCAGGATGCGCTCCGCCGCCCCGTTGTTACTGCTTTGGGCCTGTCTTCTGCTGCTGCCGTTGTTGTTGCCGGCCGCGCCGGGCGCCCGCGGCAGTCAGGAGCCGGCGGCGGGTCCGGCGGTGGCGGTGCTGAACAGCAGCCGGTTGCCTGCCGAGCCGGTCGGAGCCCCCGGTAATCACAGCGGGGCCCAGCTCAGCCCCGTCCCCGCGCTGCTCCGAGACCTCTCCGCGCTCAAGGCTGCCGTCATCGGGGCCGGCGCCCC
>VXBJ01003379.1:734571-756794 GCA_013400055.1 Nycticryphes semicollaris | reverse complement strand
CGGCCCCCCTCCTCGCCTGCCTCCTGCTGCGCGTCTTCGGGTAGGGCCCGGCCGGGCCGCGCCGCGCCCTCCCCGGCAGGTGCCGGGCCAAGGCCGCGGGGCTCCGCTGGTCCCCGGCCAAGGAGGAGCGGGGAGGCCGGGGGTCGGGTGGGCAGAGTTTCCCCCCTCCACACCCCGCGGATGGGCGGGAGGGCCGGGCGATGTGGAGCTCCTTGTCTTTTGATAATGGTTTTTAGAGCTCGGCTTCCAACATGGTGTGTGTAAATGCCTCATGAAACTGCTGGGGAGCCATAGGGGTGGCACCAGCCTCACAAATCTGCATCTTCGCCCGCTTATGTAGAAAAGTAGGGCAGGGATTAGGGTTTAGGTGCCTTTTTTTCAGGTGAGGGGTGGATGGGTCCCTGCTCAGTGATGTCTGGGGCCAAACTGCAACGTGGTAAATGCCACCTGAATGTATGAAAACACGTGGGGTGTTTTTTTGGGGTGAGGATGGTGGGTAGTTAGGGGTAGGTTACTCAGGGAGGTTTTGGGGTCTCTATCCCTGGAGATACTCAAAGTCCAGAGGGACGGCCAGCTCCGGGTGGCCCTGCTTGATCTCGAGAGGTCTCTGTGCATGGTGTGCACCATGGGATAATGCAGATGCCACCGCTGTAACAACACCTGCTGGGTAAAAAAGACAAATCTTTCTTTTTCCTTTCAATGAATCTTGTGAGGATAGGTTATAACCAAAAGTCGAGGTTGGTTTAGACCACAGCCCAGATTTAACTGTAACTGGGATGTGTAACCAAACTCCCCGATGTTTTGGTGGGGTAGGTTGCTGATGGATGCAAGCTCCTGCTCCCAGTACAGAAGGGAAGATGCTCCCAGTCACTCATGGAACCGGGAGAAGTGCTGATGAGCAGCAGGAAGCTGGACAGGGGTTTACATCTGCTTGGTGCTCATATCTCGTCCGGGCCTCATGGCATAACCAGTGTGAGCCAGTTCATTTGCTGCCCTTCATGCTTCTGAAGTGGGTTGGTGCTGGCGCGTGCTTGAGTTATCCAGGCAGCCCTTGAAACTCCCTTCATGCCTCCTGCTGTGAGAGACATGAGCAAATTAAACTTAGTCCCTTTAGAAAGCTGTTTTCCCTCTTGGTTTGTTGCCAGAGCAGAAGAAAAGCAAGTATTAAAGCTCCGTTTGGCACTGTTAGTGTTAATTATTATTTCTCAGAGTAGTGGCGAGAGTCCCCATGGTGAACTCGGGGCTGTCCTTGTCTCATGCAGTCTTCGAATAAAGAGTTGTTTTGTTTTTGTGCCCAGCTTTACCAGAGAAGATTGTAAACTTTCTGTAGTTTAACAGTTGTCTGACTTCTAGGTAGGGCCAGCAGCAAAGATGCCGGATTGCAGAGCAGCTGGTGCTTGGTGGCAGGGAGGAGGTGTGTGCCACGTCTCAGGTGACAGAAGTAGTTGAACAAGTGGAGTTGGTGAATTCTTCCTTGTTCTGTCTTCAAGCAGCTTCTTTGTATTTGCATGATGGCTGCAGCTGAATGCTCTGCTTCTCCTGCTTCTGAATTAATTCTGCGTAGAAAGGGCAGCGTTCACAACAGCAGGATTATAAAGTATGGTCTTAAGGACTGAAATGATAAGAACTGATATTTTCTAAAGAAATTAACATCCAACTAAATTCTTCTTAGGTGTTCCAGCAGCTGGCAAAAGACAATGCAAATGAATTTGCTTGTTAAAGTGAGATGGTTCGAAAGAACCCAGTAAAATATTGAAGTTTTTTTTTTTAAAAAATCAATATAACTACTTTGCTGCTGTATAAAGTTGCCATGGATGAATACAACAAAATTGGTAGTAGGTATATGAGTTAGAATTGGGAAGTGCAGAATGAAAATCTTAAGTTTCTACTCCTAGTACTTTCTAATCTGGGAGGGTTTGTTTCCTCTGCCTCAGATTCTTCTGGGTATAAAGCAAGACCTTGTGTCAAGGAGACCTGGCGTAAAGCTGAGCATTTCTAGCCAAAGAAAGCAAACTGATAGCTTCTAAAGACCTTTCCCTATACCGTAGTCAGCAAGCTCAGGTCCAGGTTAAAGTCACCTTGGGAATGATGGATTAATTCTCCCATGCCAAAGTTGTCATTATGTAACCGGTTAGAGTTAATGCAGCATTAAAGATATGTTAAAAAATAATAAATAAATCCATCTGAGATGGGTATATCTTTTAAGAGAACCTGCAAGGAAAATGAAGTTTTTGGCTTCTGAGTAAATTTCTTTATCTGACAGAGCATTTGTTTGTAAACAGTTATCCCAGCTGCAAATGAGACAAGAGTGCCAACAGGTATGTTTGTACAGTGTCGCACTTGTAGCTGACAACACAGATTGGAGAAGATTCTGTTGCAGAAGAGATAAGGGATTTACCCTCCAAAAATGTAAAGCTTTTCTCCATCAGAATAAGAGCTTTGTTCATGCTTAGTCAAAAACATTGTGAGTTTTTTTCTGAAGTGTCATGGATTCCTATTAAAGAGATTTTGCTGCAATCCCATCTTTGATTAAACCTTCACTGTGAAATCGCTCTGGGTTGCTGGAAGTAAATTATCGTTTTAGATATGGATTGTAGAGATGAAATGAACCAGTGAGTGGCCAGATATTCTTGTCACGGGCATTGGATTTGTTTTGTTGTACATTTTATTTTTTTTTATATACATCTCATTTTTATGTATTTTTAGATACATATTATTTTCTGAGTTTTGTTCAAGCAGGGATTGATATATTTCTCCAACTTCCCAGCTCTGTTTTTAAGGCAATCCTCAGAGATTCTTCATTCCTTTTGGAAATGGTATGCTCTGAATCTGTCTGATGGTCCTGTGATTCAGAATGTGGTGTTACCCAAAGTGGTCTGAATTTCCTTTCTCTCTGTGGCTACTAGGGACTGTGGAGGTCAGCCAAGACTTTGCTACTTGGCTACATGTGTAAAGGCCTAATTTGATGTAGTATTTTTATTTATTTTTTTTAATTTTGGCAAGCTCATTTCTGGGCTTGCTTTCTTTCCTATACCCCTGGGCACTGCGTGTTCCCAACCCAAAACCATTTCCACAGCAGACTAAATTTCATGTTATTCTCAGTCAAATAGTTGGGTAAGTTGCATTACCAAGAAATGCAGCGTCTTGCAACAGCTCACGAACAGTTCATGTGGCTGAATTCGCTCTTTGATCCGTGCTTGTGATTTTTGCCTTTCTACCCCCACATTCTGCCCTATTTCTCTCTCCTGATGCAGCTCAGTTCATTTCATTGCAATGCAATCCTTGGGATCATCTCCCAGGAAACATGATTTTTCAGAGGGGGCTATCTGTGCTGATAGACCATATGCCTTCTAGGGAAAATGCATAAGTTATTTCTGCTCGAATGGGCCGGCTGAAAGCAACCCAAAGCTTTCATTGCAAAAAACCCCCTGTGCCATAAGTGTTTGCTACTTGTCTTGACCTGTTCCTGAACAAACAGAACCCAGGCTGGAAAAGGCTGCTATTTATCTTGATTTTATTTTTTTTTAGGGAGAAGCTACCTGCTTATGTTGTATCTCCTGGCTTTGTTTTATTGCTGCTTGTTCTGTTTGTGTTCCTTCCTCAAATATCACTTTAAGCCTAGTTTTCCAGCAGTTGCAAAACTGGCATAAATTACTGAAATTGAGGAGAGAGGTTCAAGCACATGATCGTAGGATACAAGACCCATTGTTCTGTGGGCAATAGCTCTGGGCCATCCAAAGCTTAACCCCGGAGAGTTTGACTGATTTAAAATTAATTGGATTATAACCAGTTAGAATATTCAAGCAACGACAAGAGCTCTGCCAGGAACAGGAAAGAAAAACTCACCATTAAAATGACCTTAAATGGAGAAGAAGAAAACCCCAACAAAGAACCAACCATGGAACGTATATTTTGACCTACATTGAAAGCTAAATTTAAGCTGGAGGAAGTAGTTTAGTTAGGACCACTGAGAATGACAGATGGGACACTAGTCCTGGGTCTCAGAGGTCCCATCTTTGGGAAGACTGCTTGTCCTGATGTGAGCATGACAACAAAGTAGTGGAAGGGAGGGGGAATCACTGTCCCATACTTGTCCTGGGCTCTTTAGAGCTCTGATGGGAATGGTCACAACGGAGGATGAATGCTGTTTCTTCTCATAGGATTTGCTGTCTTGGAGAGCTTGGGTAAATCACAAAAGCTTCTGTAGCTCTGCCCCATGAACCAAGGATATAGATGGTGTTGGTCTGACTGTGCTATAAAGCTTGGAGGTACATCACTGTTAATGACCACCAGATTTGAACGGCTGTATTTTAATTACTTAAAGACATCACTGCTTCATTGAACCACAACAATATCCCATTTAGGTGTTCCTGTAGTTATTCCCAGTCGCAGTCTCTGACCCATCCCTCCAATTAGCAGCGCAGTTAAACAAGAAGGCACTTTGTGGTCACGTATAGTCCATTTTAAAGACTTGCTTAGAAAATGCAGCACCTTTCAGTTTGCTACAGCAAGGTCTATATCCGGAAAACACGTGAGGACTTAGCTCCATGGTTTAGCTTTGTTAGATGTGGCACCGTCCAGACAGATCAACAGTAATGGAATATTGCAGATTTAATTCATCAGCTGATAATAAGCCTGGAGTTTCCCCAGGTTTATATTCCATAATTTTTTTTTTTTAAATGGCTAAGGGACCACATTAATGGCAAATAAACCAGTCCCAGTTCCATTCCTGATATAACAATACTGCCATTCAAGGAGGAAGGTTGTTGCTGACTTAACTAGACTTCTAATAAGCACTGCTAAGAAGGGATAGGTTTGGGGGTTTTTATTTGGTTTTATTTTTTTTCCCCAGGTCCCTTCCCTCTGCATCTCTTGGCAGGAAGTGTTAATGCTAGATTAGAAACGCGGAGACCTCTCTCTCTGGGTCAAGAAAAGCATTATCTTTGAATATCAGGCTTGTTGACTAAAATAGATTAGAGGCGTAAATAATATAGTGAAGTGGTGAGTTGACTTGAGCATTTACTCCACCACATGATGCCTCGGAAAGGAGGATGAAGCACTGCACATGACTGGTGCTTGATCGAAATAGCCCCCGGTCAAAACACAGAGACACAGAGTCAGCGTTCTAGCTCCAGCCCATCTTCATCGTGATGATGTACTACAAGATCTGTAGCAGCTCCTTCTAATTACAGAGGGTGGCTGAAGTCAGACAGCAGAAGCAATGTGATTATTTTATTTTATTTTATTGGTTTTTAAGTGGAAGACAGTTTTCTGTGCTGAAATACCCAGTACGGCTTCTACCCTGGTTAAACATGTCATATGAGGAGAGGCTGAGAGAACTGGGCATGTTTAGTTTGCAGAGGAGGAGGTGAAGGCAGACCTCATTGCTCTCTACAACCACCTGAAAGGAGGTTGTAGAGAGGTGGGTGTTGGCCTCTTCTCCCAAGGGAATCATGACAGGACCAGAGGAAATGGTCTGGAGTTGCAGCAGAGGAGGTTTAGATTAGATGTAAGGAAGAATTACTTTACTGAAAGAGTGGTCAGGCACTGGAACAGCCTGTCCAGGGAGGTTGTGGAGTCACCATCCCTGGAGGTATTTAAGGAACATGTAGATGTGGCACTTCAGGGAATGTTGTAGTGGCTGAGATCGTACAGTTTTTTTTGTGTGTGCGTGGTTGGACTTGGTGATCTCGGAGGCCTTTTCCAACCATGATGATTCTGTGATTCTTGTAAACCACTCGGAGAACATTTCAGCTTGTTGTTGTGCAAAGGGCATACTCTGCTGACCACAGCTTCCAGCACACTCCTTTTTTGCTTTAAAAAAAACCAAACCCACACAAAATGAACGTGGCTGGAAAGGAGATCCTGTCTTTGCCCCATGAGGGCTCACCTGTCCTGGTCCTGTCCAGGAAATCTCCAAAGTTCAGGAAACATTTGTATTCTCTAGTTCCTGTCCTGTGCTGACTCTGCTTTCTATCTGCAAACAAAAGATGCTGCCTGGTCCCACCCTCTGGATAAAGTGCTTTTTGTCGTCACTGATAATTACAGGGATCCTGCTGAGGTTTGGGAGTTTTAATATGCAGCGGTTTCCTGGTGGCCGGCTTGTTTTGCGTGCATGTGGGGATGCTCCCAAGGTTTTCCTTTAAACAGAGCTCAGGTGATTCTTCTGGTGTATATGAAGCCTATGGGAGTCATTCCAATGAGCAAGTGTCAGAAAACGGACCACTGAAAAGTGCAGATTATTGACAAATTAGCTATGTAATCTCCTGTAGAATTAATTGAGGGTGAAGAGGCACGGAAAGACCCTTTTCCCTGCCAGCGGCAAACAACTGATTGTAGTGGCTTAGCCAAAACCAGCAGCAAAACAGGCTTCCTCCCTTTTCTAATTGAGCAGTATGGTTAAGAGAAGGTTGTGGAGGATTAATAGATCACTGTGCAGCAAGTTCTGCTCCAGGTCCTCTTTAAAGTGTAGCCAAAATAGACTAATTAATGGCTGGAGGGTAAAGGGTTCTGGTTTCCCGTTTCTAAAAATACCTATTCTGCAGTAATTGCTTCAAAGACTCCAAAATTAACTGTTGCAAGATGAACTCTGTAGAATAAGTTACGTTTTGTAATGGAGGGAAGGAGGGAGGCTATCTCTAAATAAAGTGGGCCTGCTACAGAGGTAAGGTCTTAAATGAGTGAACCTCTGGAAACCCCCTGTGGACTGTACATGAAAGGCAAAGTGGTAAGTGAGGCTGTGCGTGGTTTGTTCTGACAGGTAGACACAGGTTAGGTTTGGTCTGTGTTTAGGCTTCACAGCATGAGTAAATGTTTCTTGTGAAAGCAATGCATTACTTGTAAGATGAGACCTCCCTGCATCACTTTGCTGTTAGGTCTTGGCTGAGAAGCAGAATAATACCTAGAAGTGTTTTCAAAAGGATTTTCAAGTGTTTGGGTTGAGTCCTACTGTATTGGATATAAAATTGCTTGTTTCAACAACAGCAGTAATAGAACAAACCACCTTGTGCTCTTACGTGACACAGCAGCGGAGATTGCTGGAAAGATTAGACGACAGGAGACGTCTTTCTTCTCGCTCCCGATGCGACCTTAGCCTTCAAAGCCGGGGAGGAAATGCAGACTGCTCCATCCCAAGGGCTGGGACCTGTTTGTTCAGCTTTGGACAACTGCCCAAAAGCAATGTGTTGGGCAAAAGCACTGAGAATTCCACGTGTGAGCTGGTCGCTGGTTTTAAACTTCCTTTACTTTAAGCCTGGGAAGGGACTGTTGTGGTGGAGGTGCAAGCACAGGGCTTGAGGCCCAGTCTCTCTCTGCGATGCTCACGCCTCGGATCTTGCTGCTCGTGTAACTCTTTAAAAGGTTGCATTCTTGATGCAAAAATGGAAGTGTTAAATCTGACACACTTTGCATGATGTGCCAGGGCAAGATTTTTTGATGGTGAATGTGCACTCAGGACGTGCTGTCTGCTTGGAGCGGTAGTTGGGAGTACCAAAAGTTAGGGGCTGTTTATTTGTGCCTGCACCAGCTCCCTTCCCATGCTTGGCAGTTCCCAGTTGTGTTTTAGAGAAGGTGAAGGGGAAAATTCTGCAGTTTGTTAACCAAAACCGTCCAGTTTTCTCTGTGAAGGCTAGCCATATGCATCAGCCCCTTCGTTAATGTATAATCACAAGCTGGATTCATGCATGACCCTCCTGATAGGCCTGAAAGGATTGGGTGAAAGAAAAAGGACCCGGACAATTCCAGCTAGAGGCAGATAATTAGTTGAAAAGCCGTGCCCAATTGTTTGTTAATTGAAAGTAAGTGATAGAAAATCAATCCCTCAAAACCGTGGGACATGCAGGCGCTTGAGCATCTCCAAAGGAAAGTAAGGCTGGTGTCTGTAGGAGGAGAGGAGTTAACTCAATATGATAGTTGATCATTTTTCATAGCACTTACACAGTGTAGAGCGTGAAAAGCCTCAGACAAGACTCAAGGTTGTTGCTCTGGGAGTCCTGAACTTGGCCTGATGGCAGGAAAAGAGAGCAGGCTGTTTGTACCCAAACATCACCACCCCTTTGCTCCTTATAATCTTACCTAGAACATTCCCCTGTCTCAGCAGGGTTTAACCTGGGTTTCCTAATGTAAAACTAAACCCTTGGCTGCTTCAGCTGATTAAGCCCACGTCTCACTTATTAAGTGTGGCAGCAAGAGGACACAGTGGGCTGCGGCGCTCGTATGCCTGCCTGCGGTGCCTGAGGATCTCTGGTTTGTCAGCAGCTGAAAGACTGACGTTGATCTGGATTGCAGCTGACAAGGAACTGCTCTACACTGATAGGGACAAACGGTGGCCTTGGAAAGGCAGCGGGAGGGGACGCGGGCTGGCTCAGCCTTTGCATCTGGGGAGGTCTGAATCACACAGGGCAGCGGTTCAGTGTTGGTGGGAACAGCTTCAGCCTCTCCAAGGAATACTGTATAACGACCATCCTCCCCTTCTCATTTTTGTGTTTCAGGTCTGGCAAGAGGATTAAGAAGACCAGGAAGTATGACATAATCACTACACCAGCTGAGCGGGTAGAAATGGCTCCTCTGAACGAAGAAGACGATGAGGATGAAGACTCAACAGTGTTTGATGTGAAATACAGGTATTGCTGCGAGCCCATCCCGTTAGGTTTGATCACTGAGTTCTTATTAGCAAAGACAGCTCTTCTTTTTTGTTTTTTCTCTGCTGTGCCAGCTTGGCAGGGGATGAGGCAGTCGCAATCTCCCTTTCACTTCATGCAAGCACAGTCACTGCCCGTTACAGCCCCTCTGCCTGTTCTCAGCACACGTTACTCTGTACTCTCCTGCTCTTGAAATAACCCCAACGCTTCCCCTCGGGCTGTCTGCCTTCCTCTTTGCTCTGCGGAGCAGCAGGATGGGATACACATGCCCCAGATCTCTAACAAGGTTTAACAGACCGAGCTTCCCTTCTTGGGCAGCCACTGGCAGTTGTTCCTGTGCTCTCTCGGTGCCTCAACACGTGCTGGATTGGGGGGCTGTGGATCAAGGGCTGCTTTTCCAGGTTCTGCCATTCCCCCAAGCCTGGGAGGGAAGGGATAGTGAATCTCCACCAGTCTCTGGGTTTGTACTAGAGTGCTCTTGTGTTTTTCTGAGCCAGAGGGCTGTGGTCCTTGGCTGATGTTGTTAGCAGTTATCCCTTAGCAACAAACTTTCCTTAAAAGTGTTTCCCTCTTTGAAAAAGAAGCGGTGTGACAACCCAAAACTTCTTGTGCCTGTTCTGGGCCTGAGATTTATAGCAACCACTCAGCACATGAGGATGATGTGCACTGATTTATGGCATCAGGATATCTACATCTCTTATTTTTATTTGCATCAAGCCATCCACAGCATTTGAGTTGCATTCTCATCCAAATAAGGCCTACTCTAAAATCTGTCTCACTTTGGCTGAAATAAGCTCTCCTAATTATAAAACCACAGATCTTGACAACTCCTAACTGGATTTTTTACAGACTTTACTCATGTTGCCCATGTCCTAATGTTGGAAAGGGGGAACAACACGTTTGCTCTAAGCACATGTGTGCCAGCATCTAAAACACATACCACCACATGCTCTGCTGGTCGTTTTCAAAAGAACTGTGTTATTTCTCTATAAAAGTCAAGCAATAGTTGGAGCCATGAAACAATGAAGGGTGTGAGTTGTGCCTTTATGTGTAAATAATTACTTCTTGAATTAGAAGACTGTTGCCACTCTTTGTGGTTGCCCTGTGTTTGCTCTAGTAATTTCAGCTTGCTTCAGTTTTTACTTTGGGACCGAGCTTTGTTAAACTCAGAGTGCAGAGATCTGTCTTGCCATGGCCTACTTTAACAGTCCGTGTCTCCTGCCCCTCTTCCTCTTAACTGAGCACTTTCTCTGTGAACTTCTGGTAGTGAGACCCAGAGGGGTTTTCCAAAGAGTAAGAACAGAAGATTCTCCATCCATGGCAGTGCTTCAGGATAAGATATCTAATAATAAAATACTAGATGAACAAAGAAAGGAGCTTGCTGGAAACCATCTGACTCATGAGAGCTGTAGTTGTGTTATCTGACGTTGCTTCCCTGGAGCACACACTGTGCTGATGCTTTCACAAAAGGTATTTGGTCTTCTTGGCTTCCTCCGTAGTACAAATGGCTCTTCACCTTGTGTGATGCTCTGTTCAGAGACCGTAGGGGTTTTTGGTTCTTAGCCAGCCAGTCCTCTCCAGTTGGGGGAATTATTCCTTTCTGACACAGTGCAACAGTTATTAAATTCCACATTTTCTCAAGTCCATGCTGTTTCAGACATACACTAGTTTAGCTCAAACAGAGGTGCCTCAGTTTAAAGGGGGAGATCGCCTTACAGACAAGCCCTGAGCAGTACTGATTTTGGGAAAGCTTCTTTCAGGATACATGTACCGTAAAAGATATTAAGCTCTCCGTGTCCTTTTTGCTTCTCAGAGACTACAAACAGTTCCTATTCTCCTGTCCCCAGTAAAGACACTTCTCAGCAAATTGCTGAGTTTGATCACTGACATTCCCATTAGACCAGCCAGGAGGTTCTTCATCGGTGCTTGTGTTGAGGTAGGAAGACAGGGCTAGAGCTGCAGAAAGGGCACCTCAGACATACCCACACTAAGTCAGTGAACTCCTTGCAGGTCTTCTGTTGGGTGTCTTTCCTCAGTGTCCCTCTGCCTCCAGAACTGGCATTCAGGAAATAGTTGCCTTGTGCGATGCAAGGCTTCCATCAGTTTTTTGCAGCTGGATGCAGATTCCAGGAAAACAAGGTAGGGAGAGGTAACTTTATCCTTCTCTGCGGTTAATGGGAAGTTAGAAATACACTCAGGTAGCCACACAACTGGAGAGACAGGCTTTGGATATTCATCAATTGCCTACAGTCTTAGAAGAGCCTTTGTTAATTTCTAAGTCAGGAAAACTACTTCCCCTCTCCATTATATCCAAAAAAACCCCCCAAACCAAACCCCAAATTGTGCAGATGCATCAGCTGAACTTGCAGAGGTATTGCTGGGGCTGATCCCTAAGGAACGGGGTGACACTGCTCTTTCAGCTTGGTGGCCAACTAGAGCAATGGGTTATGAGTTGCAGCAACCTGGAAGGGCTTGCGATGGGGACACAGGAGTGACAGGTGTCTCCTGGTGAGTACCCATGGGCTAGAATATTCCGCGCTCTCTCTTTTGTTTATTTTTTAATTCAAATGAAGGTGCATCCTTGCCAGACATCGGTATCAGTTGTGGTGGCTGTTTGGATTTATTCAAGCAGCCTCCCAGCAGCGGCGCTTGTTTGGCTTGTGGAATGACAGAATTCTGGCCCGTCTGTGCTACCGAGCCTTGGCAAAGGGATTCTCACCAGGTGCTGCTTTGGTGACTGTACCAAGGTTGCTTTCTGGATGGCTGAACCTCGTGCAGCCCCACGCTGCAGCAGAATCCACTTTTGCAATGCCATGGCTGACAAAGAGCCGTTATTTTGATTTCCTTGATTCTTTGTTTCTGTGCAACACACTGGTACCAAAAGATACGCCTATGGGCTGGAGTGACCATCGGTCAGTGCTGTAACGTGGGTGCTGCCATGGCTACATCAGGAACCAACTTTCTGCAGCCATTTAAACCTACAATTTTCGAAGTCTCCTTGGCTCCTGAATATCCCATTGAAATGAACTGGAATCTTTTGTCCTGATCGTTTTTGATTTAAAGGTGGTGAAACTGTGGGGAAAATGATTCGTTCTCCGTAAAGTGACAATTCGCAATGGCGTTTGCTCAGTGCTTTCCACTAGAAAGGCCCCAAAAATATTTGTAAAATACAGGTTTCTGGGAAAACATGAGAATACAGTGAAGAGGGAACCATTTTTCCAGAGAGCGATGCAGTAGGGACATGTTAGGTGTGAAGGACTGTAAGCGTTATTCAATTCAAGTGTTACTTACGTGTACTGTAAGAGAATCCTGTGCTTTCAGATCTCTAGGGTTACAGCAAGGAGAAATCAGAAGAGCTGGCTGGAGTGCCATGACATTGGGGATCTCCTGTGCATGCTGCTGAGTTCATTGGCCCAATATTAATCTGTCTGTCTGATATACAGGTCATAAACGGAGTCCCATTTTGGGTTTGTAGCAGAAATCTTTGCTGAGGAGTATGTGGGTAGGCTCTGGGCTGGTTTGTTTGAGGTCCCCTGCCATCTTTGAAAGATCTGCATCTGTGTTTGGGGGAGTAATTGAGATTCTGTGCCGTCTCCCCCACGTAGTGCAAACAGTACTCTAATTAAAAGGCAGTTGGTGTCTAGGAGCAACAGGGGAGAAGCGACATATACCTCTACGATTGTTCTCATGCAGTTAATTTTCTTTCCTTTAATGCTTTGTCCTTGTGTGTATTTGTTTCCAGTCTTACATGCGACATCAAAGAACAGCAGACTGTAAATTGGGCTGTTGGATGAAGGTTGTTACTTTCTTTCTTTCTTTCTTTTTTTTTAACCTTTTTTTTTCAGGAGGCTTTTAAAGTTTTGGGCTTCTGGTAGATCCCACCCCTGACTTCCCTTGGGCTGTGGAGCTTTGAGAAATAACTACCTTCCTCCCGTCAAGCAGGCTAATGAGACGACTTCAAAACCTTAACCAAACGCGGTCCTTTCTGTGGCTGCAAAAGCCACCCACTGCCTGACTCTCACAAACACACAACGGTGTGTGCGCTGGATTAGATACCCCCCCCCCTATTTGCTGTCTCATTTCCGAGGCAGGGAAACCATCGTGTCGATGGCTTCTCTAATCCTGCAAGCACACACAATTTCCGTGTGACAAGAGGCTGAAAGAGTAAATCAAAGATTGTCGCAGAGCTTCGACGTTGACACCTCCTTGAAAAACTTCGTGGAAATCGTATTTTAATATGGAGGGTGGGGTGGGTTTTTTTGGTGTGTGTCTGCGTGGGTATTGAAAGAGGTGTTTGGATAAAAAGTTCAGTGATTGTTCTGAAATTATTATAGAGCTCCAGAAAAAAGCAAATGAACGTGGGAAGGGTGTTTGTTTCTTCGTAGCCAGTTCAGTCTGTGCTGTTGAAGGTATCCCTGTCCAATTGATTTTTGGTTTTGGACCATATGAACTGTATTAATCATCATTTTCCAGATGTCAGATGTTTTTTTTATGTTGTGTGATGGGATTACACTTGCTGCACATCTTGGAAAGTGAGTTAGTGGAAAGCTAAATCCCGTTGTCCAACTATGCTCTTTCTCATCCTATTGAGAGATCTTGATTTTTAAGGTTTCCCTGTCCTCTCTTGCTGCTTTAGCACTTTCTTTCAAGAAGGCACTAGAAAGTTGTGCAGGTTTCATGATCTTCTACTTGATGGGGTGGGTCAGTGATTCATCAGACAGTTGGCACTGGGTGATACTTGAGAGAAAGGACTGAAGTAAAGGGGGTTACGGGCAAATGTCCCCAACAAACTAGTGTTAGAGGCCGTCCCCTGTCACAGTGCGCTCCGCTCATTTCATCTCAGAAGAGAAAAGAGATTAAAACAGCTGTAAAAAACCCAGTTTCTGAAAAGGTAAATAAAATTGTTAGCTTATTAACGCTAGCGTAGCTCATTGGGGGATTTGTTGTCAGCTTCAATAGAAAACTGAAAACAAGTACTGAATAAATTCTGTGGCGCCTTGCACATGAAAGGCATTCAAAGCACTTCAGTAATCTGGGATATCAGCAGTGTCTCCTCTCCCCGCTGACTCCCAGCTGGTGGAGGCAGAGCCTCTCCTGCTCTGGCTGTGCTTGCCCAGCCCAGCTGGGTGAATTTCACAACCATCCCCACAAACAGAGCGTTTCCAGTCCAGGGTGAGACCCTGGAGTCGAGGAAGAACTTGGAATTGAAATGCCAGAGCTGGAATTGTCCCAACCCTGATGTCAGGCTTCTAAATAAAAACAAACAAACAAAAAAAGCCTCAAGTTTATCTCGAGGAAAACTGATACCCCCATCCTTCCTCTTGGCTGAGTGAAATTCCTCAGTTTGTTTTCCACACGGATTGTCAGTTTTCCCTCTAACAGCAGCGGCAAAACTCAGAAGCATTTTAGGAATGCGTCTTCCAAAGTGCTCTTGAAAGCAGAAAGATTTATGTGTAAGGAGTGGTGGCAGGCAGAGGGAAGAGGAACATTTATTCCACCACCGTGGGACTGAAGGGCTTTCGAGAGCCTGCAGGATGTTTCAGAGGAAAGATGTGTAAAGGCTGGATTCTGGATTCATCCCCTTTTCAGGCTCCGGTAGCATTGAACTCTGCGGAAACATCTCCATCACAGTTGCAAGACTCAGCCTTTGATGTGCCCGAGTCTTTTGGGAGTCTCTATAAAATACAAGAGTTACACTATTGGTGTCTTCTCTTTGAGTATGGCCTCTCCACATCTCGATTGTGTGTGCAGCTCTGAATGGAGCCTGCTGTTGTCTGCTCCTTACAGCAAGGTGTTGACTTTCAAGGGAGTAGCTTTAATGGATTTTTTTTGTGTGTGTGTTTGGGGTTTTTTTTGCCATTGAAAGCCTCAGGCCATTCTGGATGATGCTAGGTGAATTGTGCTGGGGTTTGTAGAAGCTCAATTTATATATATATATATTTTTAATTTTTTTTTTCTCAGCAGGCAGCAGTGACAAGTTGTGTGTAAATGCAGGGGTATCATTTATCCTCATCTGAAGGGGGTGCAAATCACTAACACAGTCAGTTGCTTACTATAAATACAACAAATTGCCAAAGCTTTGGTGCTGCTGTTAAGGATTTCCCATGGGTCTGCAGCAAGGCAGGAAAGAGATGATGAAAAAGCAATTTTTGTTGGGGTTTTGAAGGCCAGGTTCTTCCCTCATGTGGCTGTAGCGGTTGTTGCAGAGCACACCATGTTCTGCTGGCTCGTTCAGTCAATTATACACCGGTGGCGCAGTCCTGCAGGAGGGCTCTCGCCTCCTTCATGGAGTACAGAGAGCTCCTCTTCAGAATTTTTTTTTTGAACCCTGAAGCAGCAAAAGCAGAAGGGTGTCGGGAGTAGAATCCACAGCAAGGAGGGAAGTCCATGTGTGTGTGTGTGTGTGTGTTGGTGTCCGCTGGTGTAGATGAAAAAAGCCAAGCTGTGAGGTCCAAAATGCTGTTTCACGTGCAGTGAAATCACTGCGCGCTCCTTTCTCTGACCTGCACAGGGGCTGGTCAGAGGATCTTTCAGAGTCTGGGTTTTGTCTGATCTAACTCGGGTTTTTACTTCACTTGGTCTAGCTTCTCCTGGCATGTTAACATCACGTTGCTGTCCAGTGTCACCATGGAAATCAGCTGCTGGAGAGAACTGATGGCAATCACAGTGAATAATGATACCTTTTGCTTTGTGGCTTTTTGGAGGTTGTTTTTTTTTCTTTTTTTTCCACTTGGTGCATGGGTTCTCATCTCTGCCTGTGAGCTATTTAATTGCAAATCTACAGCTGTACTAATTCTTCCTGCTTTCTAGGTAAAGCAGCTCCTGGGAGCGTTGGTACCCTGCAAGATATCATTCTGCTGTCGAGGGACCTGCTGAAGCCGTTAACTGTGAAAGGGGAGGCTTTTCATCTCTGCAGCGTTACGACCAAACCGAGCCTCATCTCCTCCAGGTGCTGTTTGTACAGCAGGCTATGGAGCTTCTGACCAAAACGTTGCCATTTGGTTCCCTGGTTTCCAAACTGCTGTATTGGAATGACCAGAGTTCCTCTTTGCAAACTCAGCTCTGTCTTGCTTTAGGAGGGCTGCAGCGTCGCTAAAGCACGAGAAGAAGCAGCCCTACGTACCGACTCGCAGCTCGTCGTGGTCTAAATTAAGTTTTGAAGAAGGAAGAAGAAAAGGAAGATTGAACCAAGCTGCCCCAAGGACTTTTTATTTTCTAAAATCTGAATTCAATGCTTCAGTCCCTGTTTAACTCCGGTCATTGTTAAACAGATCATGTGTTTAAAAAAAAATGAGCGCTGTATTATTTGGGACTTACAGAGGCAACTTATGACTTTAGTTGGTAGAAATATAAGCCATGCTGAAATGCCACACTGTATGTTTAGTGTAGGATTTTTGAGGGAGGGGGTGAGAGGTTGAATCATGTAGAAAACGTTCTTGACTTGCTACTGATTTTTGTTTTGTTTTGTTTTTGAAAAAAACAACAATTGCACTAAGCTTTTGTGATGACATTCTCATTGTCCCAAGGAGCTCTGATCAGACCAACTTGAATAAACGAGACCACAGGGAAATAGGAAGAATCAGGCATGCCCTAACCTACAACAATCTTGAATTAAAGAAGATATATTTTTGTAATTTTCTGCCCTTCCACAGGGAGTAAAAATCAGTGTTTTGTACTGTCCTGTGCTTACTGTAACTTGTCTACAATTCATCTATATTACCTTTTTTTCTAAGCAAAATCAGGCCTCATGTGGAATGATTAGATTGCAGAAAGAACACCTCTTATTTTCATGGAAGCTTCATGTAAGTGATCTTAATCTGTACCGAACTGGAAGTTTTTCCCTACCACCTGCTTGACAAACCCCCTTTACACCCAAGGCTGTGTTTTTAACCATCGCTCCCCGCTGTGCTTTGTGCTGCAGAGGTCAAAGCTGTGGGATGACACCACGAGAATTAGATTACTGCATCTGGACGGATTAGGTTGAGTTGACCACAAGCATGTACACTTTCCAGGCCATCGTTAGAAAGGGCAAACCTAACTGGTTTAGTTTCTTTACTTTGTGGTTTTCTGTTAAAGTAACCACAGATGCAGTTCAGACTTCTCTTTGACGTGTTTATTCTCCGTTGACTTGCAAACCTTAACGTGTTTTATTTTGGGTTTTTAAGCTGGCTGGAACCTTGATTTTCTTGGGAAATGCGTGTTTTCCAATTTTTTTAGGATCGTCCCACTGTTTGCTTGACTGTTTACTATTCCCCTGCAGTTACAGCCCCTCAAGGAGTGTCTGGCAAAGCACCATCCTTGCAGCAAGCTGCCAGTTTTGGGATGGTTTTTTGTTTATTTGTTTGGTTTTTTGGGTTTTTTTTGAAGGCCAATTGGGATTTGAGGCTCGCTGAGAACACTGAGCTGCTTTGTCATGATACCACAACCCAGTGGTTCCCCTGGGCCCTGCAGTCAGTAAAAGGAGGTGAAGGGGAATATTTTTCTTGATTTTATTTTTTTTTTCTCTTTTCCAGCAGCATTGCTCTTTCCTCAAAGCAGCTCCCACATCACAGCTTGCTTTCCCTCGTCGTGACTCAGCAGAAGCTTTGCAAACGGCCCATTCAGGCCGGATGGAAAAAAATCCCACAGCAGACACTTGTGTTAATATTAGTCAGCGAGGAAATAGGAAAAATGCTGTGTTATTCTCATTCATGCAATGAATTGCAGCCATTCTGTATTACTGTTACTAAGCAATATTTAACGTGTTGGCTGCGAGGTGAGGATGGGCCCGAGCAGGTTGTGTTCTTGGGGGGAATTGCAGGGACCAATGAGCCGAATGATGCTCCAGGTTGAGATAAGATCTGGGGCTCTTTCCCTGCTGAGGTAAAACAAGTTTCAGACTTAGGTTGGCTGATTCTGAAGGAAATATTGGGTCTTTTCAGGACTAAAGTACTTTGAAGACTGGGGATTGGACTTCTTAGGCAGACCAAGTCCTTTTGAAGTCAGAGAAGTGGCGATGCTGAGAGGAGAGAGAGGGAGGTTGAAAGCTTCTGTTTGCATTTGCAGAAGGAGGCAATGGAATGAGGTGGTTGCCCTGGCTGAGCAGGCACCATGGCAACCTGGTCATGTCCACTCTTCTGCCAAACTCATTTGACTGAGCATCAGGCACGCTGGAAAGAGGAGTGGTGGAGAGGGAATGAAGCCTTCCGTGTGCACAGAAGAAAGGAGGGACCAAGTTATGTAGGAGAGGGGTGAGAGGTAAAGGTGGATAAGGGGCACTTCTTCTTTCCAAGGGTGTCAGTCCTTGAAATTGGGACTTCTTCCACCAACTTCAGGTCACCTGCTGAGTTTGGCTGGCAAAGGCTGGCCGCTTTCCTTGCTTGGAGCTAAAAGTTCTCACTGTTTCCACAATGTGGCTAAACATCAATGACAGACAGGACCCAGGTATGTAAGATGTTAAAGATGGAGGTGCCCAGCTGCTGTTGGGATGCTCTGACTCCTCGGGGAAGGTCCCAAACTGTGTGCCATAAGCTAAAAAGTGCTTATGGGGAAGCAGCAGCTGCTTGGTGGAAATAAAAGGCCAACCTCACCAGTTGCTCGTGGGCTTGAAAATAATCAGAATGCTTTTGTTTGATACTCGGTTACTGTTGCAAATGTGAGGCAATGTTTACCTCTACAAAAGTTGCTGTATGTGATTTAAAGTGTCTGGTTAAATATTCCATAGCTATATTTAGTTAAGATTTTAAGGGCACTTGATGTGACTCATCTAATAGTATATATATGAATATTTTTTTAATGGTAGGAATTAGTTTAAAACATAGTTTCTGTAATTCGGACTGTTTGGTTCAGATAGTTCTAGGAGCTTGTTGGAGAAGAAATAGCCATTAACCACTACATGAATGTTTTACCTTAATGTTCTGAGTATCTTACACTGCAGATTTAATCTCATTGTGACTGTAACGTGTCTTAGTATCTGCTGCTATTTTTGCGTTGCGTGGTCAAAACTTGCTTTGTTCAAGAGCAATTTTAAATGCGTATTTTTCTGTTACAGAAAATGAAAAGAGAAACACTATTACAGCTTTCTCCTTGCTTACAAAACCCACCGGCTGGTAGCAAGAGCCAAACGGAGCGAGGAAATGGGAGGTTTTCCTGTTTGTGTGTGTTGTGGGGGGAAAAGCCCTGCACGGGGTTGCAGCATCTTTACTCCAACCCGAGCCCCTGCCACTGGAGGTTACATTTGAGGTTGCCTGCAGAATTAAGGCCGAAGTGCACAGATGGCTTTGTCTTAGGGTTTTAGGGTGTTTCTTTTTCGCCTTGCCCCCTGGAAGATGACTGCAAATGCTCGTTTAGCACACTAACTTTTGCCATCCTAGTGCTTACCTTAAGCTCAAACTAACTTTTAGAGCTCTACAAGCACTAATGAAGCTGGAACATATGAGCACTAATGCATTTGAATGTTGTGCCCATAACCATTCCCTCTACTTCACTGTACGTGGTATAATCTTCACAGGGTGACAGATTATGGGTTTCATTGTGGTTTTTTTTTTTCCTTCTGTTAGTTGAGTTTCTGCTGCTGCAGTTTTTGTGTGAGGAGTTATCAGGACCATGCCTTTTGTTTTCTGCAATTGCTTGAATTCTGTTTAAAAATGTTTGAGAGAGTTTGTCATTGTGACCAAAGCTTCCTTTTAAGAAAAAAACTGGCAAGACTAGTGTGAATGGACTTCTGTTGTTTCAGCAGAAACTGCCATCATTAAACATGTTCTTGAAATGCTCTTTGTCTTGTATGTTATGTTTAGGGAGGGAATGGGAAAGGGGTTGTTGAAGTTGCCTGTTGAAGCTTGGTGGATTTAGGAGCCTTGTGTGATCCCTCCTTGGAGAGTACCTTGGAGCCCACAAGCTGCAGACTTGTTGCCCCAGGCTACAAGCCCAGTTGAGTGAACCAAGCCACATCCCCTCCAGGGGTGGCCAGGCCACACCACAGCCGTTGAGCAGACTTCCTTCCACTTCAGTCTTGCTTGACCAAGTACTTTGTCTCTGAAGCAATTTTGCCTTGTGGCTTTCAGGGCACGGTGAGATGCTGAAGTGCTAGGGATAAGGACCAGGACAATCTGAGGCTCACTTGTTTGTTTGGTTCCCATTTTAGCAGTGATCTGAAGGCTGTTTCCCTCTTGCACTACTTTTTTCATGGATTGCAGACACTCCTAGACCCCAGAGGAGCTACAGGATGGACTGATCTATCTGTCTCTCTCTTCTCCCAGATGATTGCTCCTGCCTTGATGTCTTCATCTCTTAGAGAGAATGCACAGCTACTATCCAGCCAATGCCTTATAAATTATGTACTGTCAGTAAAGCAAAGCTCAATCTATTTCCAAATACTTATCAAAATGGAATGGGACCACGAGCCAGCTGTTGTGCAACAAAGCTGGTTTATGTAGGAAGTCCAAGACCCATCATGGTGAGACCCAAGATGGAGCTGTGGCTAAACAGGACAGGCCTCCCCCCATAGCAGAGGCTGCAGAAGTGAAGATGCCCTGTAATGGCTGCAGTCTCTGGGTGTACTTACCTTTGTCATGAGGTCTCAAGTGGAAAGATGAGCAAATGACCAGAAGTCTGGTGTAAATTATTAGCTAATTAAGAGCTGGAAAGCTAGAGCTTGATGAAGCTGATTGCAGCTGGGGCTGTGGGCAGAGAGGGCAAGGCTTAGTTTAGCCCTTTCTGAATTTTGACAGGGGAAGATTAAGCTACTACCAAGTTTTTACACAACAAAGTTTCTCAGACAAGTCTTCAGATACTTTTTTTTTTTTTAAATTATTTTATTAAAGGGTTATTTCTCCAATATCTAGATGAGTTCTGCGTTGGCCAGAGCAGAATATAGCATGATTTCCCCTCTCTCCTGTACGTGGCTGTTGCCACCTTCATACAACTGCTGCTCTTACTGGCAAGTCTGTGTGCAATGGTGAGATTAAATGGGTGGTTAAATAAACCTAAGACACATTTTTAACTCTGGAAAAGGGAGGGAGTGCCTTTCTTGTGTCGCTTAATGTCAGTGATCTTTGGATGCCTTGATACTGATAACTGCAAAGTTGTCAGCAATGTTTGGCAAGTGCTATCAGAGAGGTGTTAGCTTAACCCAGCTGATTTCAATTACACTTGACAACGAGCTCTATTAAGAATATGCAACAGGAATGGCTCTAATTGCTTAAGACCAAGTAGTCTGTAATTAGGCTGCACAAAAACATCATTGAAGGTAGTTCATCTCCATATCCGCTGGCAATTATCAATTTGTACAAGACCAGAAACTCTTCTACCTTCCTCTGGTTTCTAACAGGCATCTACTTCTCAGAGCTCAGCCAACTAAGCTGCCACTTGGCTGCTCTAGTGACTGCTTGCTCATGGCACATTAAATGAGCTAAATACAATTCAAAACAGCACTTCCATGTCATGAAAATCAACCCTTCAGTTCAAGCTGTGTGGAAGGGGTGGCCATTGCTTTTAGAGCTAAGCAGCAAAGGATCTTACAAATCCAGATGCAGTTCTTGATGGGTTATGAGGCATAAAGCTGGTTTCTAGGCTTTTCACTCCCCTCCTGCTGGTTTCTCATAAGCCATTCTGTTCAATTGCATCCTTCCATGTTGAGGGACTCCTCCCAGCTCAAAGGGGAGAACCTGCTTAGGCTGCAGGTAGACAAGGCAAGGGGAGGCAGGTCCTGAGGGGCTCAAACAGCTGCTTTGCAGACTCAACCAGCCTGTTCAATCTCTGTTTTGGAAGAGATTGCAGTCTTAAATGCCAGCCTTCAAAGGCTGCCAGCCCTGGCTTGAGGACACACTTGTTCTTGTTGCCTATCACTACCCACCCCATCCCTCCCACTGATCTGCATGTGAAGCAAGGACTAGAACTTCCCAGCCAGGGTTTGTGCAGATGGGGAATTGGTGGCTTGAAAGATGAGGAGGGACAAAGATTAGATGACCCACTGCACTATTTCAGCCAGCTTGATTTATTTTAAGGCTTTTCTATGAAGGGTAACACATATAATCTACTTAAAGCTGTTCCTGACTACTCTGGGCTTCTTCCACTGGCCCTTTCTGAGTAATTTAATGCCCATATTGGTATTTTGGCCTAGCAACAGTTTAGCAACAGATACCTGCTCAGGACCTTTACCAGTTCCAAAAACCCGAATGAGCCAGTTTGGCCATCTTCTCTGAGCAGTGTTAGGCAGCACAGAGCATCCTTGGGGACTCCTCTGCCAAGTCTAAGAGCCAGTGAAATAACTGTGGCAGCACTCCCACTTCACACAGACTGGAGAGCCACTCGCTCTGAGCTATAGGATCACAGAAGCCAGACTCTCTCCTCCAGACTTGCTGGCCCTGCTCACAGTAAATCCTCAGCTGGGAGCTTCAGGGCTGTGTTTTCTCACCAGGTGACAAGTATTTTTTGCTGCCCTGACTCTGATAGAGGAGATAGGACTGGGCCTGGCTTGATGTGGCTGGCCCTCATCAGCTCTGATGCCCAGCCCAGAATAATCACTGTGCTGTTGCTGAGCAGTAAATAAACACTTCAAATCATGTCAGTTCCTTGAGACTTCTCTTATAAAGTCTTTGCCTCCCC